>JASSRZ010000023.1:16894611-16909866 GCA_032164315.1 Malacoctenus gilli | reverse complement strand
CTGTCATGCATCTCCTCGGTCATTGGCTTGTTTTATGGTAGCATGGTCAGTACTGTGTGTGTGTGTGTGTGTGTGTGCGTGTGCGTGTGCGTGTGCGTGTGTGTGTGTGTGTGCGTGTGCGTGTGTGTGTGTGTGTGTGTCTGTGTTTCTGGGACAAACAGATCTTTGTCCTTGCTGGCAGTGTTGTCCAGGCAGTTGGCAGAACAGCTAAAAAAAAAAAAAAGCTGAAGGACCCCACAAAACACCACAATAATAGAGGGAACAGGCAGCACACATCGTTGCTGAGCTCCACTTCCTGCGTCTGTGGAGGAACAGCTTGAAACCTCTGTATGCTGCACTGAGGTGTCGACGGCTGATAATACAGCAAGTAAGCACATTGTTGCAAAAAAAAGATAATGGATAAAGGAGCCTCGTTTTAGCTGCAGGAACTCACTTGTCAAGGCGTAGTTTGGGTTTTCCAGTTCCATGCGCTGCAGCTGAGCTCGCAGGTAGACCTGCGGGTGAATGACAGGGAAGGGACGTCACTCTCAAATATGGCACCAGTTCAAACATCACATCTGCAGACATTGTTTTCTAATGCTCTCGTCTTTCAGTTTTCTCGCACATCTTGTCCAGCGACAAGAGTACCTTGATGTCAATGCCTCGCGCCGATGAAGAGTTGCTGAAGAACCTGGAGGGGATCTTTGAGTTCAAGTCGGGTTCTTCTCGACCAAAACCGAGATTGAAGAGGATCTCCTCGGGGTCCTCCTCGTACAGGTCCAGCAGCTCGGACACGCTGTGGACACACATAAGCAGAAGTGAGCGAATAGCTCCTCAAGCGGCTTGCCGGTGAGCAGCGAGTTAGTCCGCTGGTTAGTTTGGTCAGTCTAACCGCAGGGTAAGGACGATCTCCACTGGCTGCTCGTCTGACTGCTCCAACTTCTCTGAAACACTATGAAAACACAAACATCCAGTTAGTACTTCCCAGTTTACGTAGTTATGTCTCACATGCGGCTCCCCAGCTCGCCTGTCAATGAGGCTGTTAGTGAAACGTTTGGTTCTTGAGGAAGTTAGTAAGTTTAGTTAGTTTCACCTCTCTGAGGACAACGTGGCTTCAGCTTGAGCTGCACAACTTTAGTTGCCAACACTGTGATTCTGTTTTCAGGGAAACAAAAAATGCATTCTCTTCTTTAACCTAATACATTAGTGGGAATGTAAACGATTGCTCAGGGAGATTTTTGGGTGATAATGCCAAATGCAATTTTACACTTGACCACTGCAGAGTCGATGTGTGAGCAGTAAATTGTGCAGTCCAAGCTTTTCCTTCTCCTCCTTTTTGAGACAGCTCCACCAGAAGACCAGATAAGGATGCAGCCCAGAGCAGCAGAGGAGGACCGCTCCACCCAAGAGCCTCTAAAGTCACTTTGTTCTCATCAGCTCCTAAACGCTCGAAAATGAACCTCATTTTCATGTTTTTATCAAATCACAACTTGTCACATTTCAAAAGGTTCCAATGCAGCTCCTTCAACCCTGTGGTGGCTCTTCAACACAAACTGATTCCAGAACACTGAGTGCAGCCCTGCAGCGGCCGCACAACACCAGAGGATGGACGGACCACGATGCACCATCCAGATCCCACTATGAACCCAATGGGCCATTTACTTCCAACTGACAACAATCCTAAGCCACGCCCCCTTGGACCACATCAGCTTGTTCTCCACCAATAGTTCACTACCACAATATGACACAATAACACCACAGACAGACATTCACTGATGCTCGTTTAATGCCCAAACAATTACAGCTATTAGTATCAACAATGGAGGCCTGGAAAAGCAAACATCTCTGGCAAAGCAGCGACACTGTGGGCTGTTTTTGTTTCTCCAGCCAATCAAATTTCACTGCAGAGTAAAAGCTCGGTAACTTCACTAGAAAAGAAATAAAGTACCAAGAACAGACTCGCAACACTCGCAACACTTCCTCAAGAGAATACTAAATGGCAGATGCCAGACGTGCTTTTTAGCGTTTTCCTTTAATAGTCATGTCACAGACATGCAGCGAGCGGGACATTTTATCATTGTAAATATTGAGTTAAAGATGCCAGCCGCTTAACTCAGCCCTTATATGACAGTAAGAGAGTGAACGATAAACACAGAGACTCACATCAAATAATATCCAAACAGTAGCAGGGGGGTTTATGCTGCGGTGCCCCCCAGTGACTCAATCATCTCTCAACAACGTCTATGCCACAGGAGAGCAATCACTTAGGTAATACTATTCACAGTATAAATACACTGAAAGAGTTTTAGACGAAGAAAGAGCGTATCAGAAACAGACAGTAGCTTCAATGTGGGAATGAGAAAGTAGAACAATTGAATGTGATGGGAGGCAAAACAGAGGGAGACAGTCTGCTCTAATAATCGCTCTGTGTCAGTTACTGTGACAGACTGTGAGGCAAAACACAATCACTCATCTCATTCTCACTCATCTTCTCTCCTGCTTAGTCCATTTAAGGGTCACGGAGCCGACCCCAGCCGATGCTGGGTGAAGGCAGGGCACACCCTGGACCCCTCGCACTCATTCACACATATGGACAACTTTGAGTCTTGTGTGTGTTTATGGAGTGTGGGAGACAAACCAGAGTAAATACAGCAGACCCACTCATGCAAAGGAAGAACATGCAAACTCAGCACAGAAATACCCACGTGGGTTCAAATCATCAACCTTCTGTGCTTTGAGGGAAAAGCACAAACTGCCACACAACTGTCAAAATCTAATCTATTGAACATTCAGTCTTTTGGTTTTTCTGTAAATGTTATTTTGTTGTGTATGATTAAAGAGTTCTCTCTTTAAAATTAGATTTTGTTTCAAATTAACTGTATAAACAAAAGTTAAATAGGAATCTAAATAAACTTGGAGCAGCAGACCATAAAAAAAAATTATAGATGTGCACAAGTATACTGATTTCTCGTCATGTTTGTGAAAGTGAGCTATGTTATTATTAGTTTAGGGAACAAAAGAGTCGGCTACATTGCTATTTAATTGGCTTGAAGGTAATAACAGCCCTCCGAGTTCCCGCCTGCTGCCACATGGTTTCGACTGCGTGAGAGTCTGACCCGCTGAACACGGACGGTGTGAACTGACCTGGACACGGTGCTGCTCTTCCCCGAGCCGGTGGAGTTCATACTCCGGCCCCTCTCCTTGTACTGGCTCCTCTTCTGATCCACCGCCAGACCGAAGCTACGCACAACACACGGGACAAAAGACATGAGCCCCCTGGCGCCTGCACTGAAGAGTTAACAAGTTGTGACCTCATTTACTCAACGCAGAGAGACTCACCAGGATTCAGATTTACTGTTGCTGGACCGAAGATGATTGGCTGCAAAGGAGGAAAAAAAACATCAGGATCACTTGCTGGAATAAAAGTAACAGTGAGAATTAAGTAGGTCTGTCTCCAGCTCTGTTGTTTTTATTCAGTCAGCAAAATCTCAGATTGGTTCAGGAAGCATTTCAATAGAAAACAATTTTATTTGACCCCTGCGGCAAAAACTGACCAGAAGCTGAAAGTAGTGACTATCTCTCAACCCTAAAAACAGCATTTTGCAGGCATACATCTCATCCCCATAGCAACCATATCCTTCACTCAATCATCATTTTTGTCATTTTTACAACCAAGTGAATATCTAGAGAAGATTTTCCTCTGAATTTTGCTCCACAGATCCTACATGTCTGAAACTTTTTTAATCTCTTGATGTTTGCGACTGTTGTTTTCTTTTCCTTTTCACAGGAACCGGTTGAGACATGTCGTCCTGCCACCGTCTTGGCGTGAGTGCGTGTCAGACTTTTCCACTTCATTTCTGCTGAAAATCTTTGACTCGCTGATGTTTTTCTTCTCTGACGGATGGCGGGATTACACGACCCGACGTGACAAAAGCTCACCTCCGTGCGTTAATTCGTTGTTTCACTTCCATCCAATTCAACCTGAGACAAATTCATTCACTGAACTACTTCCAGCTCATTCACTCGCTTACTCCTAAATCCCTTCTTATCCTGTCCTCTTAATGTTCAGCATTATCTCCGCCAGTCAGTGAGTGTTCACACACAACATCTCCCAACCACAGTGGTCTTTACTTCTCTCAAAGATTCCTCTCAACATAATTAAGGCGGCACTCACTTTCAATTGAGCGGAGACACTAAAAAGCTTCAGTTTCCAATGAGAACACTCAATTTCCAGAATATCTTCTTGTTCCAACTTCACATTCATTCATTTAAGCATGCGACACTTTCGCTCTGAGACATTTAAAAAAGGGAGAAAGAGGAAGGTGGGTCAGTTCCCAAAAATACTCTTTAACATCATTGAGAAGTTAGAGGTTAGGTTTCCTAAGTCTACTTAAGATTTCATAAAGCGTCTTACTATATCCTAATAGAATTTTGACACTCTCAGGACAGGCAGAGCCTCGGGACCCCTAATGAGCCGCAGTGACCTATGAAATTGTCGTTACAGTACTGTTGCAGTTCACCGAGCACTGTCATAACTTTAATGACATAAATCTTCCTGGTGTTGAACCTCAGTTATTCGACCACCAGGGTTTCCTGGTGGGAAAGCTTCGACAGGTTTTGTTTGCAGCACAAAGAGCTTCGTTAGAAAGACGCCCATCTGGACACACGAGTCGTGCAGGACCAGAGGAAGAATTCACGAGAGAATGTTTTACTGTTTCAGGAGAAGAGAAGAAGACAAAAAAGTGCTCAAAGATACAATTAACTGCCTTATAATTACTAAGTGGAAGAGCAGCTCTTCAATGGGGTGAACTTTGTTAGCATAACTGAATGGCATGTTTTTGCAGGGGGTGTCTCTCAAATCAGATCCACACAAGCAGCGACTAATTAGCATGCATTCAATCCCAGATTCCACCGGCTGACCTCCGAGCGAAAGCACACAAACACGCTCGCTTCAAAGCAAAGTCATCACAGGCTATTGTGCGCTCGATAACAAATTCACCCTCTCACCATCAGCACAGCCGCTGCTGTATTCACAGGAGGTTGTGAGAGTTACAAAAACACACACACACTCTAAGAAAGGCGCAGTCATGCATGCTGTGTGTTTCCACACCTCTGCAGCTGTTGACTTTTGCTTCATGAAGAAGCAGGACCGAGGAATGAAGATGGAGCTGGAGATATTCTGCTGATTCAGCGCGCCTGGTTTGTTTGCCAGACATCTGACCCGTATTCACTCTAGTGAGACTGATCCCGTTTAATGATGCACACACAAGCAGCCAAACAATTAACTATCTTCATCTCACAGTAAGCCCTGTACATCCAGGTCGGAGATTCAGGGATCCACTTTTTGACTTCGAGGATCTTATCTGAGCTTGACTGATGCATCTCTAATCATTAAGTTGAGGCAAACTTTTTTGACAGCAATCTTGAAATTTCTTTCATCAGAAAGCACTGAGGAGTCATAAAAAGTAAATTGTGACAAACATAAAAGAACAGCTGCTGTTAAAACGCCTCCTATCACACTTAAGCACAATAAGCCTCCGCTGGAACTTGCAAAGAGTGTGAGAACAGATGAATGTTGTCATTTCCTGGCAAATAAAGTCCCATGAGACAAAATGTTGGGAAAAACGCTCAACAGTCAAGTTTTGCTCGATTTCTTTTTTAGGTTTAAAATCTAAAACCCAAACCTGTAAAACACAGTCACACCTGTGACTATTTTGCCTTTATTTGCACAAATGCTTAACAATGTCTAAGGATGGGATTAACTTCTGCCCTCATTCATCAACGTGATGACATGTACATTAAATGCAAGCACACCCAAGAGTTTCCCCAAGAGTGGATATTTCCAGACCTTTTGCCATGACCGACAGGTTTTAAATAATCAAATATCGAGTGTGTTGCGTTGTAAACGCGATGCATATCGTGTGGACGAACAAACTGAACTCAGAAACCTGTTCTGGAAACACAGAGCTAATAATAGGGCATCATTCATAATGAAGAGGAAATATACTGGAACTCGTAAGGCTGAAAACAGGAGTCTCGTTTCTGTTTCAGCTAGATTTAAGTTTGCAACGAATTCTACCAACAAATGTCCAGTTTTTTGTTCAAATTGAATTGTGCAAAGGTAGAAAGGCAGGTCTTCCAGTATCAAGTCTCACATCACACTGAACATAATCATGAATCAAAATGTCATTGTTTCTTCAGTTTGCCGTGAGGCAAAATAATCTTTCGGTTGGATTAAAAACAAAATAATTAAAGGAAACTGTTAACAAAGAGCAGAAACAGCTAATCTTGTTCGCATTGTGAGTTTCTCTCTGAACTGACCTTCTGCGCCCAGGGAAAGGTCATCTTCGAAGCTGCAGCCGTTTCTCAGCACTCCTGTTCACACACAAGTTCAAAAGTTTTGAAACCTCCTCAGTCGCACAGAGGGCCCCAAATGTCCGGAACTTCTGGCTTTGAAACATGAGTTGCGATAGCCGGCCGTCGGTAGGGAGCACAAACGTCTCACGAACAGCCATGGAGCCAGCATCCTAACTGGCTGGGGTTCAGCACAAATGCAACACGTAGAGACATTGAAGATGTGGGGGTTACCTTTGCTGGGAGACGGACTCTGGTCATCAAGAGAGGCTCCCAGCGGCGTCCTGCAGAAGGGGTGGAGACACGGAGCATCAGTTAGAGCCAATCTAACTAGACCAGCTTGATAAGGCAATTAAAAAACACAGCGAGCGGAGCGACACTCAGTGATGCTAACTTAAGCAAGACAGATTAAGGTGAGTGGCCTAGTCAATGCCAGCATCTGGTTAAGTTTGAGGAATCCTGGCTACCTGGCAAACTGTTAGATCAAGTTGAGCCTGAGGAGCCCAGGCTAACTGTCAGATTAGTGATGAGTGAATTAGGATAAGGCTCAGTTTAAGTCTGGGTAACCCAGGCTAACCAGCAGGTTAGGACTGAGTAACTCAGGCGAACCATCTGTCAGGTTAAAGCCAGAATCCTCTTCTTTCTCCTTGTCAGGCCAGGTTTGGCATTTTGGTCAGCTGCTGACCTGGGCTACATACCCCAGGCTACATAACGCTTCTGGAGCATATCCCAGGTGTTGCCTATTGCCCACACTAGTAGTCCCAGGCTATCCAGCTGACAGCTCAGGCGAGTTAAGCAGGAGTGAGGCGGTGGGTCTGAGCTGTAGCCTGCAGCAGGGGGCTGGAAACACTGAGCTGTTACACAACCTGCTGCTCTTATCAATGGGACAAACTTCATGCCACCGTTTAACACACAGAGTTGTGTAACTGTGCGCAGCCTCAGTGCACGGTAATCCTCCCACTTTCCAACAGCAGCCATATTGGCCCCAGGCCCCTGCCCTGCAGCTGTTGCCATGGGAATCTGTGATTCACATCGGGCCGGTCACGTTACCTCGGTGATGTGCTGTCGAGGGTTGTGACTGACAGTGTGAAACTGTGCTTGTGTGATAACGCTGTTGACTCAGCAGGAGGAGCCCCTCCTCTGTTTACTTTCTCTTTTCTCCCGTTCTTTCCTTCTTCTGTCAACTTCTTCCTGCAACCTTTCCCCACCTCTGCGGCCTCCACAGCTCCCCGTCGCAGGGCGCCGGCGCTCCGCGCGTGTGTTGGTGTGTGTGTGCTCGTGCGCTGCATGTATGGGTGTTGGCTGTGCGTCGGCTCGACGTCAGCAGCTGATAAAACCGCTCCTAAACTCACACACCTCAGCATTGCAGCAACATACTAATTAACTAGTGAGCAACAGAGACAGTTCACGAGTCCGTCACCCAACCAGTCAGTCAGGATCCGAGGAATCAAATCACCTGGTGCTTTTGGATCTCCCTCATTGATTCTCCTTTGAAGTCTCAAATGTTTATGTAGTTTTTGTGTCGAAAAATCAGAGCACAGAGTCAAAGGAAGCGTTTGCAGTTCTTAAACATGCGTGGCGGTTAGGAATGGGGTTGAAACAGGTCATTCAAGAACCAAAGCCAAAATCCCCTTAATCGGGTAGTGACTGAATACTGTACCTGCACTCAATCAGCCAGCTGGCGATCTTGTTCGGAACTTGTCCTGACAGACAGAGAGAGAAAAAAACATGCTTTAACAATAAGCCGGCAGACAGGTAGGCTGTGCTGTCACTGCAACGGGAACTATTAAAGTATTACGGTCCCACAAGAGGTTAAAACATGGCTCTCAATAGCTTAACATAAATGACCTAAATCCAACTTTTGTTTAGACAACGGAGGCTGGAAATGGTGGTAACCAAACAGAACAATCCCTGAAACCGGTTCGCTCACAGGAATAAAAATACAGAGTGCTGGATTTATTTTTAGAAGTGAATCACTTAATGATGCTCTACAAATTAAAAGAGAGAAGGAGCAATTGCAAGAAATACGTGATTTTCCTTCAGTCAGAGGTTGATCCACAATTGATGGAGAAAATGTTTTGAAAACTACATGAAAACAAACATTTTGCGCCTAAATGACCAAATTTCTGTAGATGTGCAGCAACCAAAGTTCACAAGGTTGCAAAGAATCCCACGAGAGATGCCAAAGGAGTGTACACTATGTTTCGGTAAGATGCTCACCAGGTTCCTCTGAAGGTCCCTGTGCGTCCCCGGCGCTCTGGCCCTCTTGGGGCCCCTGAGGGCCACAGGGCTCCGGTTTGGATTCCTGCCAGACGGAGTCTCTGCTCTTCGCCCACGCCTGGCGCCGCAGACCCGCCATGCTGACGGGCTTCACTTTGGCATCTGAGGCAAAAAGAAAACAAGCAATCAGAATCAAGGATGTGACGTCTGGTTTATTCAGCAAAATGTTTCAGAGAATTTATCTGACAGCTTTCCCACATTCACACAATCGTTAATGTGTTTTGCACGTTTGGAAATGTAATAAGTAATTTGGTATTTTTATCCAATGATTTTAACTGATGAGGCATTTTAATGACACGACTGTTTACATGAGGCGACCCACCAGGAGCAGTGTTAGCTTCCAGAGCGCCATCCTCCATGTTGGTAATTCTGCTTGAGATCAGCCAAAGGAGACTGATGACTCTACTGCAACATCAGCAACAGGTAACGGACCTGCAGAGAGAAGAAGTTGCAGTATAGAGTTCAATTGTACAAATGATCTAAAGCAGATCATACTCCAAACAAATTTATACTGAATCAAGCTTCTGTTGTACTGTTTTCCCAGCATGCATTGCTCCTTCAATAATTAGGGGCAAAACTGTGACAAATTTGGTAAAAGCAGAGGAAGACGAAAATGAAAACTCATTAGAAAACTTTGATTTAAGACAGGTTGCAGTTCCAATCATTGCATGTGATAAGTCTGATTGTTGTAATCTGATAAAAGTGGCTGCCGCTTTTATCGCTGCTTTTGTGACCTCATCTTTTATTGTGAAAATACCATCTTGTCTTGATCAACATGAGAGTGTGAGTTTGGAGTTTACTGAGTGAGTTTGACACTGAATGAATTCAAGTTGGCACAGCAACTTGAACTAAATGTATTAGATGCGTTTTAATAATTTCCCTAGTAAAGTAAAAGGGGAAGGATGTGATGCCGTTTGAATGACGCCTTTAGCTGATTAAAATGCCAACTGCTCACTGAAAGATGGAGCCCAGTTCTGTTGGAGAAGAAACAGAGCAGAAGTGTTTGGTGGTGAAAGGAGAAGTTGAAACGGCGTGGCCTTTACTTATTAATGACAGAGTGACCCACACCAAGTCAGGCTGAGATTACACACCGCCTCACATAACACACAGGATATAACCGAGGTCAGCCAGTCAAATGAAACAGAAACATACCATGACTGTCATCTTTGGCCTGTGAGATGGGAGGAAACTCTGCAATGTACCATAATGTTGTTGTATATTGTTCTGACATTTACTGACCCTATTAATACTAAAGCTGCACAGATCTCACTCTTACATGGAACCATCTACAAAAAAGGTGGTCGCTTTACCAAAACATACATCTCACTGGGCAATAAAAGTCAAGTTTTTGCTTGTATTTCCTGTTGTTTATGTGCACTGTGTTCTGAATTCTGAGTACTTAAAATAGCCCAGAAAAGAGCAAATGATCCCAAAAATAATCACTGTGACGTACACGGACCTCATGAACTTCCACCGAAATATCATGCATAAAAAATCAAGAAGAGGAGGAGGAGGATGAGGGAGAAAAGCAGAGGAGTGTACAGTCAAAACGAAATGCGAACGTGTGAAACAGGAAACGAGTGCTTGGAATAAAGAACAGAATGACTTCCTGTGTATGGGGGGGGGACGTAGAGAGATGCAGGGGGTGAGGGAGGTCGTGGCTTTATTTTTAGATTTTCTTTCAATTGCAAAACAGGCTGGAATGTCAGAGGACAACAAAAACAACAACAATAACAGGCGGCATGCAGAGAGCGAGCCATTGAAGGCGGCAGGACACTGACAGGCAGCTCGACCATCTTCCACCGACTGAGTCATCTTTAATCAAACACTCGCCTCCTGCAGATCAAAAGGAGGTTTTAGAGCTGCTGCTCACACACAACAGCTGCCACACAACTACCCAGTGGGGATGTCTCTGCGGGAAGGAGATGCAGGACAGAGCCTCTGCATTGACTTGGCATCAGAAAGTGTCGCCAGGAAACAACCTGTTAACCACTGAAAGCTCCCACATCCTCTCTCTGAATCTCTGTGATTTGATGAGATGATGTGAACAAGAGAGTCAGTGACTGTTGGTCTCCCCACTGAATCAATGATGCACTTGCTGTGATGAAAAGAGCGCATCTAGATTTCACACAACATTAACCAACAGCTTCCAAACAAGCACTTTTTGGGTCAAGTGCATTGACATAAGCAAGTATTGATCATATTTTTTGTTGAAAATTGAAGAACATCTTTATTCTGTTAAGGGCAAAGCAAAGAGAAAAAGTACTGAATATATAATGCGAAGGGGGGTTGAATAACACCTCGAGGCTGGACCAGCAAGAGATCTGAACCTCATAAAAATGCCCAGAATTTTATGTAAGTCACTGTAAATCTATGTTCTGCCCTCTTGGAACGAGCTGTGTAGGAATGTGAGGACTTTCTGTCTTTCCTCTGTTTTTCTCCAGCTGTAAACTGGACGTCTCGGACACAAGGACGACCCACTGACTGCAGGAACAACGCAGTCGGGCTGTTGAGGTAACCTGTCGACTGACAGAAACCAGACGCAGAGGTCGCGGCTGCGTGACGGTAACCGTGTCAACCAAGGCTGGCCTGGTGGGGAGCAGGGCCAACGTGAGACTCTTTGTGCAGGTAAAATGTGACTGACGGTCACCATGAGCACACTAGTGTTTTCCTTTGGGTCGATCTACTCTGGATTTGTTTTCAAATGTTTCAACTGGGCTTTTACTGTGGTGCTTTTCAACCTTGACCTTGCTTGGCACGACTTTGCACAATTCGGTACAAATCGGATCAGCATCATTTCCATTCCCATCACATCCCGCCTCAGAGTGTGTGGAGTCGTCAGAGTAATGCAACTCGAAGATTGGCATGCCGTCGCATGCCACCCACACAGACGCACACCGCGACAATGGAGGACAGGAAGGCGATGCTACACCCACTCAGAAACCATGTAGAGTCGGGTCAAGAGGCTGAGTCAGAAATGACGAAAAAGCGCAATCAGAGTCCCCAATTGACCAAACATACAATTTATACGCTAAAAAGACCAGAGCCTGGAATCCAAACATTGTCTTGATGACTGTGAAACAAGCATGTATTAGTTTTTTCTTGCAGTGGCTTTGAGGTGCAGTGGTTTGCACTGTTGCCTAATAACTCTAAAGTCTTCACAGGGTTCCTGAGGTTTGTGTGTTCTTCCAGCATCTACAAAGGTTCCCAGCAGGTTATTTGGTTTAATCGCCAGCATGTTAGGCTAATCGGTGAACATAAATGGTGCATCAGTGGGAATGGGAGCGATTGCCCATCTCTGTTGCATCTCTAACTTTACGTAACACGTATAAAAACAACGCTGGTTGAATTCCGTGTGCTTTCGACCTCAAGCGGATTTACTGTTTGCGTTTATTAGCTCTCTCGTTAGCAGCTTCCTGTGAAACACTTGGAAAAGCAGCAGCCTGTACAAATAAAAGCTCTGCACAAATAAAGTGTGCTCCTGTGAAGACTGTGACTCGATTACACAAAAAACAAACAACATCAAGATAGTGTCCAAGACGAAAGTGACGAAGGCTTTTGTGACACTTGTGTGAACTGCAGCGTACATGCGGACAAAGATATTTACATGAGCAACAGCTTAATGATAACAACATCGTATCGAGCTTGTTATATGTTTTTTTTATCATTAGTGTGTGCTTGCTTGCGTGTGCGTGTTTGCAAAGTTGGTCAAAGGGAAGCTTCATAAACTTCTTACAAAACTCACGACCAAACCAGCAAGAAAAACAACTTTCTATTCCTGCCTGAAAATTTGAATCCGTTCATAAATCTCTTGTTTGAAACTTCAAGCCCTGGTTTAAAAAAAAAAAAAAAAGTTTAAAAAAGTGATCAGGTTATACCAGAAGCTAACTGAAAGGCTGCACCCTGAATTCATTTCCAACACTTTAAATATATCAAGTTCACTGTTGATGAATAAAGGGAAACAAAACCTTCCTCCACATAATAAAACAGCTTCATACTTTGCTTCTTTCATTCTGACGTCAAAGAATCAAAGTATGATCAACCAGAACAAGCATACCAGCATGTATCTGACTTAGAAATTTGGTTTACTCCTAGCTAAATATAATGCAACGCTTTATAAGAGACAAGTTTTCCTCCTTCCTGAATTCAGTGCTGATGATGTACGATGCCTCTATTGTAATGCATGAGAAATAGGACGCGCGAGTTACCGCGAACCTTAAACAAACCAAAGGAAACCACAAACTATGTACTTCAAAACTGTCATCATGAACAGGGTGAAGGATACTTTGTCTCTTTTGAAGACATTTCTACCAACCCAGGTGGTCTTTCCCTGAAAACAGCTACGTTAAAAGGCAGCGCTCTTTTAAAATTGATGAATTAAACTTAATCGGTATGAACAACTTATTTACAGCTACTACGGTGTCTATCAAAGAACACATTTTGATAACGTTTTT
Organism: Malacoctenus gilli; assembly: GCA_032164315.1. NCBI lineage: Eukaryota > Metazoa > Chordata > Actinopteri > Blenniiformes > Labrisomidae > Malacoctenus > Malacoctenus gilli. The sequence goes on along the minus strand of JASSRZ010000023.1, from coordinate 16,896,799 downwards.
TTTATTTAAATCAAGTTATAAGCGAGAAGAACTGCGTAATAACGAGTCGTAATGAGATGGAAAAGAAAAAAAATCCAAATAAATTCGCATCACAAAAAACAACGAATTATCACCTTTACTGGAGATTAAAATCAGCGGACAAAAATGTCCTTTGAAATGTGTTGAAGACATTTTGGGTTGAGAGTCACCTTCGGCAGCAGGTCAGTGTGTCCGCAACTTGTTTGTCAACACGCCTTCATTGGAACACGCCACACTTTCTAGCGCTCACTAATGAGGGTATAACTTTCACATGTTGCTCTGTCACTTTAACAGTTCACATCTGAAGTTTCGACATCCCCCCCAAAACTCTATTCCACCCTGTTTGGCTCCCAAAACTGTACGAAATCGTCACCAAACTTTTTTTTTTTTAACTCCTTTTGAGGTCACACCAACTTGTTGGTCCAGTTCTGTGGTTTTCTCCCCAGTCTGACACGGAGGAGGAGGACTGACAGCAGACCACCGCGCAAACCCTCCGCAGCGACACACGGCAGCAGCGCACAGCGGGACGGAGGGAGCGACGCTCCGGGAACTCACCGTCATGTTTCCCCGCAGTCTGTCTCTCGGATCCCGGGCTGTCACGACCGTCCAAACTTTTCTAAAAACACTCCAACATTCCTGCTTCCGCTTCCTGAAAACAGCAGCAAGCAGCAGCGTGGAGGAAGGAGGCGGAGAGGAGGGAGGAGGAGGAGGCGGAGGGGGAGGAGAAGGAGGAGGCGCGTCCTCTCACAGGCGGCTGCGGAGGAACAGTGACATCTGCGGGAACATTCTGAACAGCACAACAGTCGAGGATTCCCGTGACTGGGCCCGATGCCTTGTCTGCGCTGAATCTGTTTAGACTATTTCAGCTGCAGTATCCACAGATGAACACCAGGGGGAAGACAAACTCCACTTAAACGCTCCGCTGTGGCTCGATCCTGTCTCAGCCTCAACCGCAAGACTCGAGCGCCTCACCGACTCCCGGCTCCCGTCTGCTACGCAACTCCGGTGAAAGACAGACGGACACTCGTACAACGGAGCTGTCTGGGCGATTTATTTTTTATTTGCAACAGTGACTTTTGAACCACCTTGAATCTACCAGTTTAGCTTCAATAACTTTATTGAATATTTTGCAAGACATTTTTTCTTTAAATTTCTAACACACATGGGTCTTATACGACTGAATGAATTTAAAAACTTCCCTGACAACGCTGTTGTTTTTTGTTGTTGCTGTTGTTTTTTTGTTGTTTTTTTAAAAGATGGGTTTATTCCTTCATGTGTATGTTTGCTTTGATAGTGATTTCTCTCTTGTTTTTATGAAGTTATTGATCTATTTATCGAGAAAAACATCCAGATAAACAACTGGTAATATCAAGCCTATACTGCCTCAGACCGAATCCAGCTGAGATGATGTGCAGAGGGACATAGGTATTGATTCTGTGTTAAATATTAGCTGTCAGAGAGCCACGGCTCCTCCTCGGTTGTCTGGAAACCTCCTAACAACCAGTTCAGCATGGCAGCGACCATCTTTTCACTGCAGGATAGGCAGGGCAGGTCCAAAGTTCACTGCTTCTCGCCTGATGGAGAATTAATTCGATATTGGCGGAAACTTTGCTCATTTTTTAAGTTGATAAAAGGATAATTTGGTAAGAATTTGGACATTCTGTAAGCTTTTAAAACTTTCAATTCCAGAGTCCAACATGAGATCTGACCATCAGCCATGACCTGATTCACTCACGATCATACAAATGCTGGACAGGGAATCAGGAAACCTGCAAGCAATAAAAGCAGGAATAAGGCACTGCTCGAGCAGTCATCGAAATCAGCCCAGTGATTTTATTTTGACAGCTCCTGCTTTTGTATCCCGCTCAGAGGAGGAGTGTCATATCTCCCTCACGTCAGCATCATCAGCAACATCAGCATCATCAGCATTGACATCGGCATCAGCATCAGTAGTTTTTTCATGCAACCTTTTTCAACGTTTTGATTCTTCAGCTTCGTCTCTTCGTCACATGCAGAATATGCGCTCATCAGGACAATGATGTCCGTACACATGCGTGCATTTACATGGCGACAGATGGTCAACTTTCCTCCCCACGGAGGGAGAGAGAGAGAGAGAGAGAGAGAGAGAGAGAGAGAGAGAGAGAGAGAGAGAGAGAGAGAGAGAGAGAGA
>JASSRZ010000023.1:16869857-16881109 GCA_032164315.1 Malacoctenus gilli | reverse complement strand
GTGTGTGTGTGTGTGTGTGTGTGTGTGTGTGTGTGTGTGTGTGTGTGTGTGTGTGTGTGTGTGTGTGTGTGAAGGGCACAGATGTTCGTTCTGCAGGCAAGATTTTAATTTATGAAAATGATCTCGTTTATGCATGAGAGGCCCTCGACACACACACATGCACGCACGCGCACGCGCACACATACACACACACGCGCGCGCGCACACACACAGCCGTCCCGCTGTGTGAGTGCACGTGTGTGTAAGTCAACAGGGACAATATGGTGGCCATATCCCACCATTTAGTCTCCATGTTAACGTAGAATAATGATGAGGAGAAAGTCCGGCGAAACATCCTGAGAAACAAAAACAATGAGTAGGACTTAATAACCTATTTTGTGACTTTACTGAGGAAATATTTTTTGTCATGTCACTTTTGGGCAGAACTGATCAACTAATTCTCCTAAATAGTTTAGATATAGAATTACAGAAATCATGACCATTTTACTCCAATAGTCTTTGTTAGACATGCAACCACATTGTCATTATTATGTCATATGGTCCTTGAATAGGATAAAAAAAACAGATTAATCTATTGTCCCTAAATGAAAATTTCAAAGCTCTGATGAAAACAAGCACATTTATCGTTGTCCCTCCCTATTATAGCAGCAGCAATGTCAGTAAGTAGTTTCAACTGTAGTCTGAGCAGAAGTCTTTGTGATAGAGGTTTACTGTTTCTGTCTGTTGGCTGATCATAACACTGATTAATGCAGCTTAAACTCAGCCATCTGTCAGCAACACTCATGCTGTGTACGCATTGGAGCTGCAGCTCATAATATGGTATTTATACCACACCCTCAGCACTAGATCCTTCTGATCGGCTGGCAGGTGTCTATTAATTGAAGGACACATGCATTACCAACAAGGTGTAACAAACAGTCACAAGAGTAAAGAGACCTGTTATGGTTTGGTTGAATCCACATGACTGGTGAAACCCCTTCGACTGGAAAGACACTGGAAGCATTCAGCTCGGAGGAGCCAACGTCAGTGAGTTTGCCTGGAAAGAGGAGTTTTCTTGGATAATGTGTGGATTTAGACCAGTGGTGGACATGCTCGGTCCAGAGGGTCCACAGTCCTCCATGGTTTGGACATGTCCCTGATTCCAAGCATGATTGTAATGAGTGCCTCCTCATCATCCTTCTGTCTGGAGAAAGACACCATTCATCTGTCTGGATGGAAGTATTTTCCAGAATTTTTGTATACAACGTGAAGAGCCAGACAATGTAATGTTTTTGAACATACTGAAAATACCACATTTTTAGATCTTGCTATGACAGTAGTAGTTTGTTGCAACTTAAAGGTTGGGGGGTTTTTTGTCACTCAACCTGGTTATTTAGTCTCAGTATTCTTTCCAGATGTTCACAATAGCTATGGACCTTGACTTTTTAGGAAATGTTGCAGTCGCTCATATATTGCGGCATTTTTTCTCTTTAGCAAAACAAACATGAGTGTTTTATTTCGAATAAAACGCGGTTTTATGTGTGTGGAAAAATTGTCTCGTCTTTGTTTTTCATGGACCGAATTATTATTGACATATTATTGGAGCGTGAATGTCAGGGTGTAATTGAGGGTTTTTTTCGTATTGTTCATGCTGTTAGTTAATACTTTTACAGATCAAAATCCGTGAAGTGACGCAAAAATAAAAACCTTATAGGTTCAATGGCGGTTTGCGCGGTCCCGTTTGCGCCACTACGGGAGGGAGCGCGCAGCCTTTAAGAAAGACCGGGTGGCTCCGCCGCGTGCCCGAGCCGGGAGTCTGGCAAAGCTTGTCTCCATAGCGACGAGACACCGGAAATACACCGTGATCTGCTTACTACGTGTTTACCAGTGAGGAACAAACTCATAAGCGACGCGTTTGTTTATTTGTAAGTAAGTTTTCCGTTGTTTACTGAGTTACCATGTCGGATAGTGAGGAGGAGCTGCCGGGGGAGAAGAGAGACAGCGCGAAAAAGAAACAGAAAAACGTCAAGCGCAGCGAGAAGAAGAAGAAGAAAAAGAAGAAGGAGCGCGATGAAGAGCAGCAGGTGGAGGAAGAGGAGGAGCAGAGGTTAGTGGTTCCGCTTGGATGCGTTTCTCCGGGTCCACGTTTGACACACAGACAAGCGTATGAGAATCGCACGGACATGTTTTTTAACTCAGGGCTGATATCGAGTCTTAGCCGCAAAGTCTTTCAAAGTAAAAGCACCGCAGGTAACATCGAAGTGAAGCGATGGCTCCTTCAAGAGACAGTGATGCACCGTGTATTTTAAGTCTGTGCTCCTCCACAGTACCTGGCAGTGACCGGGAGTGTGCCCAGCAGTGTTGTCGGATGTGGCTGACAGTTGCCAGCCAACATGCAACATTTAACTGGCCCATACAACAAACTAGTAGAACTGTTCTATAATGAACGTTTATACTTGTATGACAACATGCTACACAAAGCTTGGCACAAAAAGTTTTCATCACCAAATGTCTGAATCTGACTAACTGTAAAGATATTTCATTGAGGTCAGGTGACAAAGTATGTCCACCAATATCCCCCTGAAGCTTTTATTTGGGGCTCTTTGACATAGCCTACAAGTGACCATAGCATGTCAACATGAAACTCAGCCAATTAGCGAATTACTATCACTAATCACTTTCACTGCTTCACAAGTCCAGAATATTTTTATTGGCTTGCCTGAGATGGGGCGTTGACTCATGCTTGAGGGCGCAAGCAAAATTAGTTTCAGCATTCTTCAGGTAAACTTTGAAGGTTTTTATTGGTGTGCATTCATCGAAATAGCAGTAACTTCACCGAGTTTTTTTTTCCCATCCTGAGTATTTGTTGGCATGTGCTATATTTTTGCAGGCATTGTTTAATGACAGCTTTTGATGATGATGGTGATGATGATGGTGTGTGTGGGTGTGGTGCGTGGGCGTGCATGTGTGTGTTTAAATGTTTTTTTCAGTGAGAGTGTTTTGCTGCGTGGGATCTTTAAACTGGGGAAGAAGAGTCATGATGTCCTGCTAACACGAACCAAGTTGACTTGGACACCCATTGTCCCAGAGACCCCGACAGGTAAGTTCCCATGGAGATGAATTGTTATGGCAATCACCTGTCTTGGTCTTGGCCCACAGACTGATCCAATCCACATGTTTGGGAGTTAAATTTACTTTGTTAACTTAATTCAAATAGAAAAAAAGGAACATACAAAAAATAAAACAAAACAACATACAGCAAAAGTGTTGACATTGAGAAACAAGCTAATGCTGCCTCTACTTGAGGGGATTGAGTCTGTTTCCTTCATCAACCTTCATCAAAATGATGGAGCTTAGATGCCTGTAATTTGTTTCCTGGAAGAAATAATGAGAGTGAGTGTCATTTTATCTGAAACTCTCTTGAAGTGGCGTGAGATGCTGTTCAGGCCTTCACTGCCTCTCTTGCTAAATCCCAGCTGTATCACTTCATCACTTCCACAAATGTTAACCGGCATCGTTTTTGTTCTTGTTCAGTTTCAAAGAACCAACTGATCCTCCGGTTTGAAGTGTGATGGATCATTTAAAAGCCAGATTGCTCCACTGGTCCACTCATGTTGTGATAATATTTTGGTATCATTGCAGTAATATTGTGGTATAATTTCTTAGTGTCCTGTTGTGTGTTAGATTTTTGGTTGAAATCCATTCAGACAGAACTGGTTAGTGGAGCAGGATGAAGGTGTAAATTCAATGAGTGTGTGTGTGTCTGTGTGTGTGTGTAGTTGTAGCCAATCTGTTTTGCTGTATTTCATCCAAGATAATGTCATTAGGCCAGCACTGTGTGTGAGTGTGTGTGTGTTGGCAGTAGTAGAGAGCAGTTGGTTTGGCCCGTGGGGGGTTATTAGAGTCTCTCAGTGTGAGGAGATTAACACACACACTCACGAATGCACGTACACACGCATACACGCACATGCTCACGCTCAGGCATGCACGTCCGCGCGCACACAAACACACACACACACGCGCACGCACGTACGCACGCACACACACTGTCAGCATGCTGCATGTGTGTTGATTAGATATTTCTCTATAAATGAATCAGCCGTTGTGTATTTTCCGCACAAGAATTCTTCCTGTCTCTCTGTATCAAGTAAGTGAAACCTTAGCTTTCAGGCAGATTGCATCGTTAATTTAACAATATTAAATAAAATCCAAACTGCAAGGATAACAAATTTAAGTGGCCTTTGATTTTAAGTTGGTAGACATGAAAACCCTTCTTGGAAAAGTGACACGTTTTTTTTTCTGAGAAACAAACTAAATCTAGTTGACCTGGTTCAATAAGACAACAAAAGGGATTCAGTTATTTTAAGGAGGCCTGATTAAGGCTCCAAGTGGGAGTTAGGGTGGCTGTAGAGTAAATAAGGACAATGACATGTCCTCTGCTGTGATGGAAACACAACTCTGTGTGTGTGCAATATATGAACCCCAACGTCCCACAGTGACCACATGGCCGGGTAACCATGAGACTGGACTGCCACTGTGTGTGTGTTTGTGTTTGTGTGTGCTTGCACATGTATGACGTATCTGTGCGTCCTGATAATTTCTTTGAGTTCAAAATTAAATTCAATACAGTTTCATTAACACCATAACCTCATGCAACAAACACTATGCAGAGATGGATCATGAAATTTTACACATTTGGCTGTTGGTTTATGTTGGCACAGCAGGTTGGGACGTGATGGGACTCTCATTTCCATCTGGAACCAACCTGTGTGCGTTTGTATGTGTGTGTAACTCTGTTGGCTCTGTCAGCTCAGATCAGAGTCATTTTTATTGAGGTGGATGGAAAATCTGTTTGTTGCTCTCTCCCTCTTTGCCTTCTCAGCATGCATATACATCTCCTCTGATTGGTTCATGGGAGCCCGACACATTTTCTCCACTTGCAGTGTTTTATTATAAACAGTCCTGCACACAAAACACTTGCTTATGCTGTAAAATTCCAAACAAATGAATAAAGGAGGCAACAAAGGAGGCAACAAAAACAACAATTGCACATATAGCCGCACACACTTTTGACACGCTGTGACCCCGACATATGGATGCTGGCCTCACCGAGGGAAGAGGGGAGTGTGGTTTGGGGGTATTTGGTGTTTGATAACAGCAGGTGGGTATTTCATAGAGAGAGAGGGGGGGGGGTTATCAGCTATCATCATCATTTGAAACTGTTTACTGCCAAATTTGCCTGCCTAGAGCTGTTTTCGTTGTCCAAGATATATGCTCGGTGGTAGTTGTTTTTTAAGCACTGTAATTGGTTATTGACAGTTGTCAGGTAGTTTGCTGCAGAATAAATTGTTCACAAAATAACACTAGAGCTCGCAACAACTCCACATAATGTTAGTGCAGAACAGGCATAGTTAAAAACATTTCAAAGTTATCACAAAAATTGTATCTTTGATACATAATTACAATTTTTTCGGGAGGGGGGGGTGTATAAAGCTATAACAGAATGATATAATTCAGAATTAAATATGCTGGTTAAAAATGGTGCCATTACCAAATACACATAAAATAGGTCACATCATAGCATGGGATCCAACTTCTATTGTAGATCACATACAGCATTTCACACAGTCGGCTACAGTGGAGTGGGTGTATGAGGACATGACAAACATCTGAATCTGAATGGATAAACAACGATTAGACCGTGATTAAAGTGGGCTATAATGATACATGTGCAGATGTTGGTCCACCTGCTGTGACACCAGGGGTCAGCATCAGAAGCTTTTTGACTTTAAAAAAAAAAAAAAAGCCACATTTTAAATCAAATTCATAAACAAGTCAGAAAAGCGTGTATTTGAATTATGTTTTTGTCACATGCTCTTTATCTCTTGGTCTGACATTTTAGATTGGACGGACTTGAAAATGGCACTCCTTTAAAATTCAGGGCAAAACATATGTTTTGTTAAAATACTATGTCTTCCAGAAATTACATTCCTTTTTAAAAATCTGCAATTCAATACTCGAGTGTGGAGCAATAAAATTCATGTCTGCTCAAAAGAGGAGAGACGTTTCTTGAGACAAGGTCAAGAGGAGATATCAACACCACCTAATAACTAATGTGCTGACTTTATTTCTTCAGTGCACAAAGCTGAAGATTTTTTTTTTCGGATTTGAATGTGCAGTACCACCTATCACCAGCAGGGTCTTTTGGAAGCAGGCTTACCACAAAGTATTAACTCAGCAAGAAACAAACATGGAACGATAACGTGGATAACGTGTGCGTGCGTGTGTGTGTGTGTGTGTGTGTGTGTGTGTGTGTGTGTGTGTGTGTGTGTGTGTGACAGAACTATGAGTGTACTGTCTGAGCTCTTCTTATATCAACCTCAGAGGATTGAGTAATTAATCCTGATGTGCACCAATCAGATTTTAGTTTACCTTCGTGATCATGTTGATTGACAGGGGGTTAAAGTATGTTCTGCTCATCAAGGGTTCAGTGATGAACACATTAACTGATATTATGTAACAAGCAGCAGTATCCAACCATTGAGATTTTTTGTGTGGACAAAGTATCGTGAACATATTGTGCAATGTTTTTTGACCGATTACAAAGGTTGACATTGCCTGTAAATTAGTAATTGTCCACAAAAATCACCTAAATTCTAAAAAACCATCCTTTTGGTTCATAAATTGATTCAATCTTGTTGTGATATTTTGTGGAATAATAATCTTTTGCTTTCATTTTTAGCCATGTTAAAAATTTTCTTTCAGGTTAGCAATAAGCTGAATAATTGTCCTGCGAAAAATGAGTGTGATGCCTTCACACAGCCTTGATGTCTGTTACCTTTTCTGTAGGTGAGGCGTGCAAGCTGCAGCCAGGTGTGATGCTGCTTCAAGACGTGTACGCGGTGAAGGTGAAACGGCGGCGGTCGGCAGGCCAGCAGTCGGGAGGGCCAGTTCTTGGTGTGGCTCTCTTTTACGGCAGGAGGAGAGGGAGGTGGTTGGAGGAGGACACGCTGCACCTCCACAACGCCTCCGCAGAACACACACACACCTGGTACAACACTCTGAAGGAGCTGCTCACAGGTAACACACAACATGAAAGCAAAATCAGTATTTTACAATCTGGTTGTTAAGGTGAAGACGTTCCAATAAGGTACATTTGAACATTTAGACAAACTGATTCTCAAATGTCTGGTTAATGTTTAATCAGGGTTTTGTGCCTCTTGGTGCCTGCTTTTAGTCCTCCAATGCCCCACATCAGGTGTATGGCTGGAAGGATTCAGACAGACAGTATGATGGCAGTTTGTGTTACATAAGAGATGAAACATGGGAAATATGAGTCAGTGCTTCTTTGAGCGTCACACTTTAAGATGATTATACAAACCACACCGCTGAGTAACGCCATTATTTTTAGCCGATGCTAATGAATGATTGAAAGGATTAATGGATGGATACATGTAGAATGATTTGACAGCATTTTTTCAAAGGCAGTCCCAGATTTATATTTGACAAAGATCCAGAATATTTACTGCCAAACAATGAGAGCGATATGATAAAAATGATTACCTGAAACTGAATGCTTAAAAATTTAAAGCATTTCATTTCTTTTGTGTGTATCTCATACATGATGCAGGATTGAAGATGGACACAAATTTAATTTTCAATTTTTTTATGATTCTATTTGTCATGATGGTGAATTAAGTGTTCAATTAAAATGCATTTTTTTTCTGTCAGCTTGTTTACCACTTAGTATAATGAGGTGAGTCACAGTTGCATCAGACAGGAGAGCTAATCTGCTAATCCACAGAAACAAATCACGCACACATCCACACACATGCACATGCACGCACTCATTCAGAATTACTCAATAATGTCCTGTCAGCAGTTGAATTATGTCGTCTCCAAGGGAGATTATCTGAGACATTGTCTTCCGCAAGTACACGTGCTGATGCACCCGACTTGTGTTCATATCCTGTAGAAAATTTGCATTTTCGAAAGAGAACCTGACAATATGGAAACACCTCGTAGTGCAATGGTCTAATGAGGCTCTTCAGGGTTCATGGTCGGTTCTGGGGACCTACTCTCGGCAGTTTTAATAAAATCAAGCACTTAATGAACATGAATATAGGTAGTAATAAAAGAAGAGTATTCATTGGCCATTGAGACACATTTGTTTCTTGGAAGAGAATGAATACTGGAAATAATTCATATGGTGAGAACAAACTTTCCTAACTGTTTTTTTTTTATGTTAGCCTGGTTAATCGTCATAGAGTCAAGGAAAAAGTTTCCTTTTAAAACCAGCTCAGCTTGTCAGTCATAGTGAAATTAAAGCAAATTAATTCAAGCTTTGCAGAAATTTCTCTTTGCGTCCTCAATAAAATTTCATCACCTTTAAAATGTTGAATGAAGTCAGGAGAAACCAGACAGCTTCTCAAGCAGCATCCACGTTCTGTCAGGACCTGTTCAATAAAGTTCTGGGCGTTATTGCGGAGTGGCGTTTTCAGACGCCGCTTTCCCAGGTGCAGTGCAGTGGGGGCGGTGTCAGCCTGACTGTTAACACACAATGAAAATGTAGGCGAGCTGGGAGTATGGCATTAACTCGAACAAACACGCTTTACATTACAGCTCCTGTCTGTTCATCCACAGACGTACAGCCCAACAGAGACATAACAAGTCCTCAATAAATGGGCAGGTCAAAGGTCACTCATACTCTGCCGTCGCTCTGTCACCATGGCATCAGTCTGACATGTTATCGCTGGTCACCTGTCCGTCTGTTCGTCTGTCTGTCCATCAAACCCGATTACTCTGGGGGCCCTGCAGCGAAGTCACAACTTCTTTAAGTGTTTGTCATTGGCTTCGCGCTCACGTTCATGAATGGCTCGCAGGTCGTGTGTCAGCTTGAGTGGTCACACTGCACATCAAGCTGTGACGGCTTTTGTGACTTTATGCACCGCGGCGGTGAAGAGGCCTATGTGTTTGTATGATTGTGTGAGCGTTGAGTGTGAAAGGTAAATAGTCGGTCGCTCTGCCGCAGTGCGGACATTAAGCCTATTTTCCAGCCAGGGGTCAGCGTGAAAAGCTCATTGTTGTGGGAGCCGTGGCGTCGCAGAGCGGGCAGTCCCGCCACGGCCGACACCACCGCCACTTCTTAACCTCCAGGTCCAACATTCAGCTGCACAATGGCGCGCAGCGAGTAGACACTTCCTCTTGGTGGAGAGTTATTCTGTGCCTTTTGCTGTGTGAAGCAGCTGCAGAGTGCAGCGCCGAAAAAGAAAGGCAGCCAGAGCGACAAAAGGAGACCATTGATGCTGTATTGAGACTCTTTCCATACACACACAGTCAGACGAATAGACCTACTGCAGTTGTTTAAAGCACGACAGACGAACAAGCCGATGACGAGACTCTGAGGCGACTGCACGGAGCTCGCCTGGCCCACCAGGTGCTGCACCAGCCACCACCCCAACCATTCCCCCATCAAGCCAACAGCAAGCTGAATTTTTCTCACAGTTGGATTACAGTTGCAGTTGTAGAGATTAGACATAACAAAATATCAGAAACATCTCTCAGAATTATGCAGTAGGTTTCTAAATGAAAGCAGAAGCCTTTGCACAAGATTTAGTCGATCTTTCTGCAAATAAAAAATCCACCAGATGGCTGTAGGATGAAATAATCACAGAGAAATCTTCCTTGCTCCACTTATTTCAAGCATATTTACAAGCAAAAATAAACGATCACCTTTGTTGAGAAGGCTGATCTGTTGACTGAATGACACAAGCCCGTGAGTGGACAGTCAGCCTGCAATGCACCTGGAGTAACTACGTAAGTGAATTCAGGTGAGCTAAGCTTGGGGCAGGTGAGGCACAAGTGTGGATGAGATGAATCTGCAGATGACGATTGTATGAGCATTGTGGCACTGAAATGGCAAGCAGTGAAATCATATGAATGTGAGCCAGCGAAAAAGAAATAAAATTAAACGATTTTTGTATTTTTTTTATTCATGGCTCAGACAATTATTGGTTTTATCGCACAATCAATGAACAGACTTTCTTCGTGTTGGATAATCGATTCACGAAGTAATGTTGCAATATTTTCCAACTGTCAGTCGATGCATCCGTCTTGTCTATTCAGTCCAAAGTAAACAGCAGACTGTCACAGTCTGAGGAGGTTGTCTGAACAAACCGAATGTCTACATGTTTGGTTCTGTGTTAAATATTAACTTGGGTGTGGGCAATGTGGGCGAATGTTTCCATAGCGACCTGATGAGAGAAGTCTGCCTACCACCCTCTCCCTGCTTCATATTTATGTTGAACACCTTGTTAGCTCAGGTAACAAATTTTATTGTGCAGCAGCACACAGACTCAAAATATTTTTTGGGCATCTTACCTTGACATAAAGTAAAAAGATCAGTGTTTCTCTTATTCTGAAAGTTGGTAAACATTTACGTTTTTCATGGTTTGAGTCATTGATGAATTTGACTGCACGATGGGAGCTCAGTTATGTAGTGGGAGAGGTCTCCCTCCTTCCTTTCATCCACAAACCTCAGATTGCATCTGAACTGTTTTTGTCATCAACACTCGGCAGCTCAGCCTTAAGTCCGCCACCAGAAACTCAACACTACTCATTCACAACACCGGGATTGTTTACCATGGCGACGCTTCTTCAGCTCCATAGCAACTCGCCATCGTCTAAGGGTGGGAATTGATCTGATGGATACCTGAACGCTTCGAATTGATGTTTGGCCTCTGAAAATCTATCAACAATCTTCAATGACATGGTCAAATCTGAGACCCCGTGTTTGTGAACTGGAGAGCAGCAGGCTGACGTGAGGTGATGGTCCTCTTGATTGACAGTAGGACAAGAGACAGACACATATCTGCAGCTGTTTTAGGAGCTCCAACTTGACATACACATATCCAGTTAACTTGCAGCTTCTTTTTGTTACTTTGGGTGCAACAGCGTTCAGATACTGAACCCTCATTTGAATCATACCTGTGCTGCTGTTGTTGAGTTGTGTTGGTTAGAGCTGAATTGATTTGGCTGAGGGAAGAAGATGGAGCTTCTGGTGATGGTGGGGTCCAGCAGAGACAAGGGTGGCAGGGGTGTCGGGTGGCTCCTCACAGGAGCTCCCGGAGAACCTGGTCAGAGCCGTGGGGTGGAGCAGTGGCAGGAGGTGCTCTGTGTGCTTGCGTGTGGGGTCATTAACGGGGCGAGGTCACAGCCTTTTGGGAGCAGATTATAGTAATGAGCTGGATAATGGAGCTGCTGTGTGTGTATTG
>JASSRZ010000023.1:16842514-16864591 GCA_032164315.1 Malacoctenus gilli | reverse complement strand
TGTGTGTGTGTGTGTGTGTGTGTGTGTGTGTGTGTGTGTGTGTGTGTGTGTGTGTGTGTGTGTGTGCGCGTGTGCACACATGCATGCTCATAAGCAGCTTTTGTGCTCAGCCCTCATAAGGCTTAATGTGCTTAGAGAAGATTAGCTCAGCGTTGCTAAGCTAGCTGCTGAGCGTGCGACCCTGCGTGCATGAGCGTGTGTGTGTGTGTGTGTGTAAGAGAGAGAGGCTGCACTGGTGAGGATTTGGTTGAAACCTACATTTGCCAATTAGGCTGGCTGTCACCGTGGAGACCAGAGCTTCAGGTAATCCTGTCCACAGGAGGAGGAGGAAGAGGAGAGCGAGGTGGCTGAGTTTGTTTCCCTCCCATTGACTGCAAACACAAAGTCTGAATTTGAACCTTCTCCGTCCATATGCACATTACAAGGAAAAATACCAAACCTCCATGGACTTCTGAACATTGGGGCTCGTAATCGAATGTGTGGCATTATATAACCAACCAAAAAACTGATAAAGTTGGTCCACACCTTTCGATAGAAAAAAGCCTTTGACCCATGGGTACTGAGACTGTTTTTTTCCTGAAGTCATTATTTGTGCTGTATATCTTTTTATAAACAAAAATCAGAGTAATAATTTCTAGGTAAGTAAGAAACATAATCATTTTCTTATCGTTTCTCTCTCCATCAGAGTGGTGTGTGTTGGTGGTGACGGTTCGGTAGCTGAGGTGTGTCACGCTTTGGTCCTCAGAGCTCAGCTGGATGCCAACTCTCCAGAGAAACCAGTGACCCCGGCGCTGCCGCTGGGAATCATCCCTGCTGGTAACACATGGCTTCAGCAAACTCGTCCAAAGTTTGCAAAGTGATGAAACATCGTGACGTGACGTGATGTGCCTTCATAGGTTCCACTGATGTGGTCTCCTGTTCCGTTCATGGAGTCAGAGATCCAGTTACTGCAGCGCTGCACATCGTTCTGGGTAAGTTTCACATGTTCTACATCAAGATACACATTGACCAAGATGTTTGGTATTAACCATATACCATGTGCAGTTTATGCTCAGTTGGTGGTAACCATAGATTTAGGATTGAATGATCCTTCTTGGAACTTCTTATAGTTTCATTTACTTGTTCAGCTCACAAACAGCCAGTCAGCAACTTGGGTTTCCTCTCAGCATCATCTTGATTGGCGCTCAATCAGTCACATGACATTTGAAAACAGAGTTGCATACAGAAGGTGCGGCTGGATGCTCCCGAGAGAGAGAGAGAGAGAGAGAGAGAGAGAGAGAGAGAGAGAGAGAGAGAGAGAGAGAGAAAGCAAACAGATGCCAAACAGCAGGATCAATTTCACCCTAAATCACAGGTTTCCTCCGCTCGCTGCGGCTCCGCCCCCTTCACCTCTACTCACCTCCTGTTAGGTACACCTGGCAACCAATCAGTGGGCTGCAGCATGAGCTGCGATGTTTAAATGACAGGCCGTGGTTCATTATCTCCAGTCACTGTATGTATGGGACAGATGGGAGTTTGTACTAATGAGGCTGATTAATGCTCAGTAGAAAACAGTTAAAACTCACAGCTTGTTCCCACGAACACCAGGTGAGTTGAGGTGAGTCCTCAGTGTGTGTCAGGTGAGCATGCCCGCACTGCCCTCATACGACAGCATCCCAGCGAAGTCACTGCACAGGTGATGAAGCCTTGAGCTGTCGCTATGTCTACCAATTGAAGGTCAATGTGTTGTTCAAAGGATGAAGTTACTGCTGAGGACACTGAGGTCAAGTCACCACGTAATGTGTTGATTGAGACTATGAGGGAGTTCATTTATAAAGCACATTTTCCTGGCTTAAAGACCTTATTTTTTCTTCTATATAGTTTAATCATTCAGTATATGAGGATATTGTATCCAAATGTATTCATCTTCACAGAAATAATGAAAAAAAACATAGAAGTAAATCTTTCTCAATACACTTATGAAGAAACTAAGTGAACAAATAAATATACCGATGCAAATGACGTGCTAAAAACACTGGAAATTAAAGAACCCATTATATATACAAAATATTGAAATAAAAGATCATTTTGAATAAACCTTGCAGAGTCCATTCTACAGAATAGCTTCATTTCTTTACTAACTCTAGGACATGCACAATTTAGTCAATTGATTTAATTTGAAAACTGAATCGTCCGATGGTTAATGTAGGGACCAAAAGTGTAAAAGTGTAAACTTGATGTTTTTAGTATCCAAAAAAGACTTCTGTGTGAACTCTGCGAAGGGCTGCAGGTTTGATCTCAGTGACACACTGACCGCCTCAGCTTTTATCTGTCAACAACACACACAGACTCACAAACACTGACAACAAGCCATATGGTGAGGAAATCAGATTCTGTCCAGAGAGACAGACAGGCGGCTGCGCTCTCTCTCTCTCTCTCTCTCTCTCTCTCTCTCTCTCTCTCTCTCACACACACACACACACACACACACTCTCTCTCTCCGACAGAGAGACAGACAGGTGGAGAGACAGCATTCAGTAGGTTACAGCAGGTATGTGGCCAGATGGCGAGCTGAGTGTATGTGTGTGTGTGTGTGGGGAGGTGGGTATCGGCCTGAAAGCTGATCGAGCATCTTACTGATGTTGAAATTAGGTTGATTTTTCAGTCCACATTTGTTTTGTGCTGCCGTCCATTTACGGTTGTAAAACCACTGAACAGTTTTCAGAGCAGCTCTTTGAGGAAAAAGGATTTTCTGACACTGTAGTTCTGACCTACTTGTCAAAATTGTTTCTTTAGCCTTTTTTCCCCATCGCAATGCTGTTATTTTGTTGGTATTTCAGTTGTGTACTTTGATGTGGTACCTCACAACCTCTTTCCTGGAACTCCTCAACTGTCTACTCAATGAGGCTGTAGACCACCAGCTGCCCACCACTACCTTCAATCTTTAAATTGCTAAATCGTCACAGTGAAGCCAAAAACAGCTTGAAACGATCACTCATACACAAAATATTAGAAATGGGCCTTTTCAAAACAAGAATATGAAGCATTTCCTTTGTTTTCTGCAGGTCACCGGCAGCAGGTTGACATGTGCAGCTTTTACTCACTCGGTCAGCTCGTCCGCTTTGGCTTCTCTGCCATGTTTGGGTTCGGCGGGAGGAGTTTGGCAAGGGCGGAGAAGAAGAGGTGGATGTCATCGTCACGGCGACGGGAGTACGCCCTGGTGAAGACGCTGGCGAGACTGAGGTGTCTGAACAACTTGAACAAACAAGCACAGTTTTTTGTAAAACAAATATGACCTGGATTTGATGTTTAGTTTTTGAGTTTCACAACCATTAATCGCAGTTTTTTGCTTTTTTCGTAATTTTCTGTGTCTGTCTCTCACAGACCAGAAGACTGTCAGCTGTCTTACTTACCAGCAAAGAAACTAAATAGTGATCTGTTTGGACATCGGTGAGAACAATACTGTTGAAACTTGTTTGGTTTACTGTCTCTGTCAGCCTCTGTTACTGTTGCATTCAGCCTTGTTTGTAAAGAAATGTTGGAAAATAACCTCAATTAAAATTTTATCATTTGTTTCTCAGAAAACAGGAGCAGGTTGAGGAGCAGGACACAGACTCGAGTGAGTCCAGTTCTTGTTTGTTTTAACAATTGTCGACAGAAGCTGATTCAGACATCGGCCAACATGTCTGCCTTCTCTCTGATTGGTTTCTGTAGCTGCAGAGACGTCCTGGACAACCAATCAAGGCTTGTATCTCAGCATCAGCGTCATGTCCATCCCGTGTCTGAGTCCACACGTCCCTCGAGGTCTGGCCCCCAACACAAGGTACTCGAGAGGTGAACTTGGGACCCATCTCAGAGTCCCCGCTGCTGCTCATGTCCCTCGTTACTTCCTCCACAGTTTGGCCAATGGCAGCGCAGCACTGATCACAGTAGGAAACACCTCCAGGTCAGAGTTCATCAAACACCTGAAGAGATACAACAGTTCCAGTGAGCAGGTGAGAGGAGTGTGTCTGCCTGCAGGACCATTCACGCTGTGGCTTTTTGTCTGATTCCAAACCTTTGAAAATCCTGATCTGAATCTCAGGTTTACTGATTAACATTGACTCCATGATCACCCAAAGATGTTTCAGCATTTTTTCACTGCATTTTAACATTTAAAATTTTATTTTGGCAATCAAAGCAGCTGTGATTCACAACCTCAATTCAAAAATGGTTAAGATTCAAACAGCATGCATATATTTGAAAATGCCAGAAACCTATTTTACTCACATGAAAACAATAAAACACAAGAAAGTTCAATTGTACACTGAAATTTCATAAGTTAAACCTAAATCAGTTCGTTGTGTTTGAAGACAGCGATAAACATCAGAAGTTCTCCTTTTGGGTCTTTGAATGTCAATAACTGCTGGCTGATAATCCTGATGACAAGACTTCAGAAGAACATGTTTCCCTCAGGAGGAGTAAAAGTTCTCCTCGTGACACAGACCGTTATCACTCTAACCTGTCACAAAAACGCTCGTCTGTCTGCAAGATTTCCACTGACAACACAAAGCCGATAAGTCCGGATGCGAGCCGGGACGTTCCTCACCGCAGGTTGAGGTTTATTCAATGAGTTGTCTCGCTGTTGACCTCCCCATCTTTAAGCTGCACATCTCTCACAGGAGGCAGAAAAAAGACTATTTAGTGAGTAGATTAGCCTGGTTCAGCATGGCCTGGTTTGGCCTGAGAGAGCGCACACTAACCCACTTACTAAATATACTGACAGTTAGGCGCTGACTGTCCTGCAGAGTAAACAGGACTGACCTACATCTTGCTCGTCTCCGTCCTCATCTTTCAACCAATGCAAACACATTGTGGCTGGACAACTGACGTGTAACCATGACGATTTGTATCTTACATAGACGGTAAATGTCACCTGCCTGAGCTGGTCTTCTCCGACAGGTGAGCTGTGTGAAAGGAAGAATTTACAGTCATTGATATTCAGTCAGCACCTCAGATGTCAGATACCGTTATTAAAACACTGTGAATACACGACTGAAGCATTCAATCACCGTTTCACACAGATCAATGGAAGCTGAGTCTGATGTTGTGAAAGTCTGCAGGATGCAACAGTGAAAAAAGTACTCAGGTTACTGACAAATTTGAAATATTGGACACATCTTCTCTTCAATCGATCGGGGAAGATAAACTAACAATATTTACTGCAACATTTGAAAAAGTGATCTTTTAAGACACAATTCGACAGAACAAGTATAAACGCGACCGATCAGCTCTCTTGTGGTCTCTGCCGCCCCCTGTTGGATATTCATGGTATTACAAAAGAAGCCTGAAAGCCAGCAACTGCAACACAATCGCATGCTGCTTTCCAGGGGGTTCTTGAGGAAGACCATGCTCAGTCCATCGTTGGCCACTTATAACCGCTGACCTTTAACCCCAATAAACTGTAAATCATGTAAACAAGGTAAGGGCATGTGTAGTGTAGTCCCAGTTTTCTCTCTCACACAAACACACACAGACACACACAAACTCACACGCACGCACGCACGCACGCACGCGTGTACAGATTCAAGAAATGTTCACATCCAGTGAACAAAGTCTCTTTCCAACATCCGAATGACACGGTGCAGCGCAACCACACACCTGAACGCTATTGTCTGTCTTTCTGAACGCAGTTCAGCTTCTCCTTCGTTGAGGCGCACGACGTGTCGGCGGTGAGGGTCCGCCCTCGCTCGCAGGTCGGCTGGTCGGAGGAGGAGAGCGAGGAGGAGGGCGACTCCAAAACCACACCCATCATCCAGTCAGAGGGAGCCGCTTTACCCTGGAACATCGACGGCGAGCTCGTGGAGATCGCAAACGAAGTGCTCATCAGGTACAGCGATGAGATCCTGATCACACAGTTCTGAGGAGTTGATATAAGGATGCTGACTGAAGAGCATCTCCTGCTTTCATTTTCTGTTCTTTGAAATTATTTTTTCAAAACCATGAAACAAACTGAATGTAGATGACACCTGAAACCCCTTGTAAGATCCTCTGATTGTGTGTGTGTGTCTGTCTGTCTGTCTATCTCTGTGTGTGTGTGTGTTCAGGATCCATCCAAAACTCATCACTCTCTACGGCGAGGACGTGGACGAGGCCGAGTCGACCGTGTCCTGTAGCTGCATCTGAGAGCAACGGAAGGCATCAGTTCACCATAGAAACCACAGCGCCCCCTCCAGGTGGTGACAAAGTGTCACCCCAGTAGCAAATGCAGCTTTGCAGACCCATAACTTTAAGCTGAATTTCTTTCAGTAAGCGCAGCTTTACCCATGAAACTAAGTGTGCATTATAATCTACTTATCACTTTTAAATCAATCAAAGCAAAGCATGGCTTTATATTCAGATGTTTACATATCATTTTGTTTTTTGTACTTTGTAAATTTGACTTGCATTTCTGCTTTTTTGATACTTTTTTTTAAAAAACTTTTTGTCAAAATTCAGATTGAAAATTTATGTTTTGTTTCTGAATTCCTTGTTTTCATAAAAAAAATTCCTCCTGCTGAGTTTCAAAAAATTGTGCACAAAGCCCATTAGACTTTATATTTTTAATATGAACTGTGTCTAGCATTTTCAATAGTGAGTACTGAGACACAATGAGTAGAAATGAAAGGTTGTTTAAATAGAAAATCTTTTATTTTAATAGAAAAGTGTCAATAAAGCAGTGAGACTCTCCAGTGCAGAACATCTTCACATAAACAAAGACGAGCTAAAAAAGTCACTTAATAAAATGCTCAAACAGCCCTTTCTGTGTGATGTGCTTTTGTAATGAATGAGCAGGAGCAAGAATAGCTGTAAACCAAAATTCTTTAGCAGTTCTTGAAACAATTACCCTTCAAAGTAAAACATATTCAAACACTACCAGAACAAACATTTGGTTTCACAATAAAAACAGCTTGATGCCTCACGATAGTTTTCCTATTTATGATGACGGGAGGCAGTCACGAGTTTTTCTAATTGTGTGACACCTGCAGGAGCGTCACGATCCCTTCAGCTGTTTTTGTTTTCTCCACAATTCAGACAACAGAACAGACAGACTGAGTGAGTAGAAAAGAAGAAGCATGAAGAGTTGCCACAACGTGGCTCAGAGATCGAGAATGTTTGAGGAAGATTCTCTGTAAACTCTTTGTGTAATGACCTTTTTACTGATTATTCCTCTTCTGTTCTCTGGTTCTTCACATGTCATGATGTGACAACATTCATGTTCCTGTTCCAATCAGATAAGAAAAGTCATTGTGGCCACAACTCAAAAGAGAGAGAAAAAAAAACAGTTTAAAAACTACATTTTGGTCTTTGGCTTGGTCCTTTGGTTCATGTAGAAACAGAGATGTAACCACACACGGCATCAAGAGGCTCATTCAACTGTCAGTAAACACATTTTGTGGATTCAGAAAAATTATACCCTCAAGTTCTTCTCACAAATAATAATAAAATATTTCACCTTGACCTTTAAAATGTGTCCCATAACCAAGAACCATGTTGTTCATTCAAGAACTATTTGTTTATTTGACTTTTAAGGCCCCATTAGATCCTCAAATACAACATGATTTGTGCTGCAGAATAGCAGCTCCAACAGCAGATCTAAAGGTTTTTGTTTCATATGAATTAAGATGAAAGTTTATTCTTAACTTCTATCCCAAGCATGCAAATATGTTTTTGACAATATAAGTGCATCCTAATCACCATTATTATTATCGTTATAATAATATTATCCTGAGCCTAAACACTACCTTCAAAGGATTGAGTTCCTCTGTTCTGGAACTGTTCAATGAGATCAAACAAATATGGAGAATGAAATGCTTGCAGTTTTCTCCACAATAGTATTAGTTTATACTTTGGCTCCTCCACAGTTTTAGCTCCTTATGCTGTTAAACACCTCCAAGCCTTCAAAAAGCTCCAATTTGAGAAGATGTAAAAATACAAATGTTGTGACGGGAACCTGTCGACTCACCACCTCAGTTAATGATGCGTTGATTGACCAGCAGTCGGCACCAACCTCGTGTTGCGTTCGTGCGGTGGTCCATCTCTTTCTTCTGTCTGGGCAACAAAGTGGGTGTGTTTGTGTGTTTGATGATGAGATATCTGATGAAAACTTTTCCAAGGGTTATGAGCCATCCAGATGCCAGCTATCAGTCCCCTGAGATCACCGCAAAGTCACTTTCTTTGGTTTGTTTCCCTTAAAAAAAAGTGGAGGTCATCTATAACAATGACATCACAGTTGATGTCACACATCAGGAAGCACACAGGCCTCGTGCTTGGTCCATATTTGGTCACTTCAGGTCCACTTCCATTTTTAAATAAAGATCCATCAGTCGCTGCAGTCTTTAAGGGCACATCAGGTGAAAGAGTTTCCACAGACAGCCGCCAGACTGTTTATGTGGACCAATGATGATGCTAAGAGGTAACACTCCATCCCAAACGTTCTGTCTGCTCAGCACCAGTATAAAGGTCAGAGGTCACGGTCGGGGTTAGGATGTGCTCTCTCTTTTGTCGTGTTTCGGAACGTAGTCCCAGCTGTCTCTGTTGAACTCCTCCTCCTTCTTCTGGAAGTCTCTCTTGAAGAAACCAGCCTGATGACCAGAAAAACACACACACATGACTACTGAACACAACAGACACAACACTGGTATCTGCGCTGCGACTCTCTGGTAGATGAAGGAGTTCAATAAAAACAACAACAAATATATTCACCTTCCACAGACACCAGATGAGAGCAGCGAGGATCATCAGCCCCAGAACCAAACTGACCACGATGATGAAAATCTTTACCGCCGTTGAGGGTTTCTGGGTAAAAACCGCCTCCACCACCACCTGGAAATGAGCCAAACACAGCTTCAACATTCAGGACCTGCAGCTCCTGCTAGGCTCTGATGGTGCACAGATGTGGGCTGATAAGAAAAAGCTCCCAGGTTGAGGCAGTAATGATGCGTGGGCACGACACAAAGTTTTTCCTTTCGACAACATTCCGCTTCTGATTGGTTGCAGGCTTCTTTTGTTGTCTTTTTACCTGTGCTACAGGCTGACCCTGGATGAGGACGGTGTGAGGATCCACTCTGGGTGACGACATCACCGCTGTGCTCTCCAGCATCATGACAGCATGACGACCCTGAGAGAAACACACATGAACTGTTATTCTGCTTCCCTGAAATGATGCAATTCTGACCGTGTTGATCATATGATAAATCCAGCTACCGGAGCTTGCAGCAGCACAGCAGGGTTCAGGCTGATCTCCAGCTGAATCGTGGCGTCTCTCCCCGCCTCCAGGTTACCGAGACGACACACCAGCCGCTCACACAGGTCATCACGGCGACCACAAAACTGGACACACAGAGCAAGAGTGAAGTTCACACAGAGGGGGACGGTGCGCGCGCGCGCGCGTGTGTGTGTGTGTGTGTGTGTGCGTGTGTGTGTTCATTCCACATTTTGTACCATTCTGCGGGTGGAGGAGGACGAGAAGAAGAAGACGAGTTGTTTGATGAAGGAGGCCTGCGGGACGTCACAGTCCTCGATGACGGAAACAGTCGTGTCGCTGATCGTACAGACTCCTTGAGATGGCTGCAGAGACAAAGAATCACTCAATTACAGCTTGTTTTTTTTTTAAACTAATTTATTGTTATTCCTTGGCCATTGAGAAGGTGTTGTAGGAGGCAGAAAGAGCTGCAGATAGTAGACTGTCCTCCATTTCCGTTGCTGCTGCAGCTCAGACCAACGTACCTGCCAGTCGACCACCTGTAGAAGTCGGTGGAGGTAGGGTGTGAGGATCTTTGGCAGCGCAATTTCGACCACAGTGTTGATTGACTTGCTGGAACCAGAGTTCAACACCTGCAGACGGATCAACACGAGATGTCAGTGTGCTGATGAGGGTTTAAACACTCAGTTAACGGTTCCTCTTACTGCCTTCTCCTGGTTGTATTCAACACACATTCTGTGGTTCTTTTTAAAGTGTCTCTACTCTGATAGAAATTGAATACAGGATAAAATCAAACACATTTGGTGAAAAAACAAAGAGTACCAAGACAATCTGAGGGTTTCACCTTGTATGTGTAGTTGAATTTTTCAGGGTAACAATCAGCTGGGATCAAATCTTCATCTCCAAACACAAATGAGGTCGGACTCACAAAACTGAGAAGAGAAGAACAGCAACACTACTTTCAACACTGGTAAATACCCCAAATGATGATGATTCTGTAACTGATGGTTGTGTTTTCTATCTTTTGGTGAGACTCTACTGTGTTTTTTGATGATTGTACAAATTACTTGCATCAATTTGGAACTCAAGTATTGGTCAAATGTAGAAAAAAGAGAAAGGATTTACTCACCCGTGAATGTTGACATTTACTCCATATTTGAGAGGAAGGGTGAGGCTGGCAGAGTTGTCATGGAGATACTCGTCTCTCTCATAGTTATCACTGTCGGGGAAAAAAATAGTGAATTAGTTTGTCCAGTTCCATTGATGTTTGTTTGAGTCACAGTGAAAGCTGGATGGTCTCACCTGCTGGTGTTGATGTGAATGAAGGCATCACCTGGTGTGCTGTTCTGACTGATGTCCAACAGGAAACTGATATTCAGCTAAAAGTATGAAGCAAAATGAGTTTTTTTAAGGATTTGAGGAAATTTGATTAATTTCCTTTTTAGTTTCAGACATTCATAACTCTCAAAATAGCTTTTTTTTTTAAAGTTGATGGAAATTCCCCCCTGAAACTGCTGCTCTGTCTCTGTCTCTGTGGAATTTAGATATTACAACACAACGTTTCACAATATTACTAAAAAAAAACAACAGTCACAGGAAACACCGCAGATGTCTGCAGAGGAGTAAGTCATATGGTATTTGTCCATCAACTTTGGACTCTCAGAAGGTTACATTGGGAATGTGACGAGGGCGCTATCCAGCTGCCTGCATCATACAGAAGCTCTGGCTGTCCTGATGGGTTTTTTTATTCAAGCACCGCTATCAGGTTCCAATTTGTGCGAATCAAGGCCAGAACATTGATGTTCTCTCAACACAATTCTTTTGGTGATGCCCTGAGCTCTCGCAGGTCACATTATTTCCGTTGCCACCGAGCCTTGCAAGCACCACATGACATGCCCCGCTGTGATTGACTGAGGCTTACCTGGGTGTGAGCTGGAAGAAGGAGGCTGGCGATGCCGCAGTCAACGCTCACTGTCGTGCTGTTGACTTCCTCTGTGACATCACAGTTGACTGCATTGTCCTGCTGCTCACACACATACACAATACGTTGTGGTTATTGTTGACCAAAACACTGATGAAAGTGTCTCTGCTGTGTAAATGTCTTTTGACACACAAGTTGTACTTCTGACGAGCAGAGTCGCCCTTTCCTGAACTGGACTCTGATTAACCTGACAAGAAGGAGCAACACTGTGTGTTGAACATATTGCTGCAGCTTTTACAATGTTTGTCATTAACTGATTTAAAACTGACTGTCAATTTTCATTCTTTTACAATCTATGAAAGCTGGATTCATTTCCAGCTTGGCCAAACTTTGTGCTTTCTTTTCTACACTCCCTAATTTTCTCATGTCAATCCGTTCTGCTGTTCTTGCATCTTGTGCAGTTTGTTTCTGTTGTTAATATGTTTCCAGTTTCTGGACCCTCGCTTATCTTAGTGCTGCTTTCATCCGCTGAACTTCCGTCACTTGACTCTTCATGCTTATCACCCGATCGTTAATCCTGATGATCAGCTTCGAAATGAGTGTCACGTGATCAGTGTGACATGAACTCACATTCTGCAGCACTTTAATGTAGTGGATGTTGTTGGGGAATCGCAGCGTGAGTCGTGGCAGGAAGGCATCGTCTCCAGCGTTCAGCAGCGAAGTTTTCAACACGATGGTCTCTCCAGAGCCCAGCGCAAAGAAAGGCTGCTGGCTGGTTACACAAAAGAACAAATTACCGCTAAGGAAATATGACACTTCAATGATGAACTATTTAGTGTGTATTTTTTAAGCAACTCTTTGCAAGCATGTCTGTGTGAATGCGCGTGCGTGCGTGTGTGTGTGTGTGTGTGTGTTCTTACTGAGGAAGCACTAGTTGTGTTGTCAGCTGCATGTTGGTGGAACAGTTTACCAAAAAGCAAGAACGAGCGAACCGCGTCTGTCAGAGAGTGAAAGAGGAAGAAAGCTTTTGTTCATTTTCCATGGTAATGAAGTAAATCGCAGTCTCAACTTCCTCATTGGTGACACAACAAACATCTCCTGTGACCCCTGACCCCACCATGAACCCAGAGTTTCAGATCATTGGTTACAGCGTCATGATGACTAACTCCAGCTGTGAGTCTCCCTCTTTTTCTTTCCCCGGCCTGTTTTTAAGAGTCGGTGGGATACGGGTGGACACACAGGAGCAGGATGTCAGTTAATGTGCTGCAGATGAGGCATTGCAGCTGTAAACACATCTGGATTGAAAGGATAGCTGTATCAGCAAGCACTGTGTAGTTGTAGCCATTTTTTCAGGGCAAATGTCCGACTGAATGTCACTCTGAAGTTGATAAGATGTTTCTCAACAATAGTCCTATCTTCACTTTGGTGCAAATAGCAGTCACACATGTATACATGTACATTTTGTTGTACTTGCACGATACTCGTCCAAAGTTGGTTTTCCAGCACATACCTGATTGGTGATGGTGTTGAGGTGTCCTGCACTCTGCTGCAGGATGGGTTTCAGTGGTGGGAAGGATCTGGAGGAGGTCCTTGCAGCGTTTGTTTCCCTGAGACTATAAGAAACCTCGAACTGAAGCGGTGTAAAAATGTCCCTCACGTCTTTCTGTAGGAGACAGAAGCATCGCCAGAATCACTGACATGTGGCATTAAGAAATTACTTTCTCTTTTATCTGCACATATGCATTTGTGTTACCCTTTGGTAAGCCGTGTGTGTTGTACAAGTGAGGCTGCCTTGTCGCGCTCTCACACGCCCTCTTGTGCTATTGGATGACCCGTTGCCATGGAAATAAAAACGATGAGGAAAGGAGGGTTTATGAAGGAGGTCAGCAGTCAAATTGTACTGAAGATCTAAGGAAGAGAAAGGAGGAACACAATCACAAATTCAACCGGATGTACACTTACAACTGCAGTACAGTTCACTAAAGGTAATGCTGCCATATCTAAATGAGTCACTATGTATCTTACTGGGATTTGTATTCAATCATGGGGTGATTTTTTGGAAGCCGTTCATCATATTTACAAATAAACAGAAAAAAACCCATCAACCTTGAATGAAAGTTTTCTGTACCTATGGCACTTTTAAACCGTCTGGACTTGACACTGAAGCAGACAGTCACATTAAAGCACACAGTTGCGTGCTTGTGCTCGTTGCACAGCGCCATCTTCTGGTCAATAAACTCAGGCAGGGTCAGAGACGCCTTAACCTGAATCACCGGACGGGTCCTGTAAAACACAACAGAAATGAGGACTTCATGGACACAAGGCCTCTGTGCATTCGTTCGAGTTCTTATAAGCCACAAAAAATTAGAAACAGCAGAATTGTTTCATCATTTCTGTTTTTCACTCTGCCTTTAGAGAACCTTTGTCCTTAAATCACATGTGCTTTTCGGATACTTTCAACAGAAGCCAGGAAACATTTAGTCATATTATGGAACGTCCTGCTTCATTTAAACGTGAAATAAGAATATTTCCTTCCTGTGCACCTGTATCAAAGGAAACAGAGAGACAGCTGCTACATTTCCAGGTCAAGTGAGAACAGGAAGTTTCTGTGTTGATTTACCTCAGAACCACAGCAGAGTCCGAGAGGAAGGCGCCGACCGCCACATCTGCAGAAACAGAGAGTTTAAGCAGCTTTGAAAAGAGTCTGATCAGCACAGCCATTGATTATTGCTGATAATGGAACAAGCAGATGATTTACCTTGATAGCCATTATCATCGATGTCTATTCCAGAGCTCAGTGATTGGCCAAACATCCTCAGGTCACGACCCAGGGAAGACCCAGAAATCCTCTGCAAACACACACATGTAATTATTACAGGACCAGAAGAGGCAATTAAGTCAGTACTCTTCGTTAAGTACAATAGAGCCACAATTCAAAAGATTATTCAGTGGGTTTATTTTTTGCAATGTGTAAGTCGAGAGTTTTACTTGAGATGGAGTTGGTGATATTCCCTCCTTTCTGCCATTGTAGATGTAAACAGCCCCTTTAAGGTCGTCTTCCTGTGGGGCACCAACTGCCACATCTACACACAGACACAAGTTTGGATTGCAGTAGTTGTGAGGACTCCCGTGGTTTCCAGTCACTGAGCCTTCTGTCAAAAACCCAACTTCGCAACCACCGACTGACTTCCTTTTTCCCCATGTGGTTGTCACCTCACAAAGCATTTTTTATAAACCGTCTACACTTTGTATATTTTAGGTTCATTGCAGAACAGTTCGATATTTGTGGCATATTTCCCATCCTCCTGAAAGACAAATTTGAAGCAGTGGTGTCCCGTTCATCTCAGTTCACTCAATAAAAAGTTGCTGCAACTCCATTACTAAAAGCTCAATAACTAAAATGAGTAACAATTTAGGGAGACTTAAGGATTCATGAAACACCGAGGGCAATTAAACAAACATCATGTTCCATATTAGTTGCTCACATTAAAAAATACAGGTAGTTAAAGTTTTTCTTGCAGAAACATGAGAAAACAGCAGCATGGCCCTTTAATGTTTAACCTGAGCCCTTTGAAGGCGTGAGGTCTTGAAGTCAAGTCAAACAGTTAACGTGTGTCTGCTTTCACAAGCTGCTGGGATCACACACATTGTCAGTTCTGTCATTTCATTTCATGCCCACAAGCACAAACCACAGAAACAGATGCTACTGCATAACTCGGGACATCACTGGACTTTATAGAAAGTTTTCACATTAAATTCTAAAGTTAAGCGTTATGTGTTTTGTCCCCAAACAGAACACAAGTCCACACAGTGTGACTGTATCACCAGATAAGTGGCCACACGAGTGACACCAGTCCACACATGCAGCCTTTTATCTCGCTGGTGCAGATTAGAGGGCATGTTCAGTCACAGAGCAGCAACAGTTTGTCATTAGTGTTTAATGAACTTAATGACACACTCCAAGCACACACGCAGAAATGCTGCAGGGTTTGAGGGCGTTGTGTCAAAGTTACCGTGATGTTTCTTATTTAGGCTCGGTTATGGCCCCTCAGTGAGAAAAAATAAAATACACAACCACCACATCTTTCAGGATGTGTTGCGTAGGAGCATCCACTGGAGAAGTGAGGCATGTGAGCTGCACAGAAAGCTAAAGAGGAGCACATCGACTATAATTACCAACGCTGACGTGTTTTGGAGCAAACAAGTGAACCTACAGCTGCTCAATGAGAAACTACCACTGCTATTACAAGTGTGAGTACTGCTGAAGCAGCAGTAAAGCACATGGTGTCAGTGACTGTGTCGAGAAAAAGTACCGGTTGTGTTTACAGCAGCAATCAGCAACGAAACCAGTCCTTTCTGTCCTTGCTATCAGGCTGAACGACAACGTTTATCTTTCTAAGAGATATATCATGCATATCGGAAGTATAAACAGGCTAGTGTTGAATGCTGGTGTAAGAGTTTCCACAACATTAGATTTTAGTACTGCAGGAGGTGTAGTATCATCGGCAGTGTTAACTGCTGTTTTTGCGGTGAGACCAGTTGCGTTTACATCGGTACTTGTGTGTGTCTGTTTGGGCTTGAAAATGATGGATGATGTGGTACGGATCGGGCTGTTACCGGGATACCCGTCGTCATCCAGGTCTCCAAGGTCGGTGATGGTCTCTCCGAACCGGGCAGCATAGGCTTTGCTGCCAGTCAACTGAAACTCCACCTCTTCTAGCTTCCCCTGCAAGTGTTTCAGTTTGTGAGGCAAATCACGTTTAATCTTTTCTCGACTGATGTATGCATGTGCATGAGTGTGTGAGTGCATCCTTACCTCCCCTTGGTTGAGGTACACATGAACTCTCCCCTCCTCTCTGGCAGCGCCTGTTGCCATGGGAGCGCCGACCAACAAGTCTGACAAACCATCGGCATTCAGATCCATGGCACACACGCTTGAGCCAAAGTATGATCCCAGCTGCACAAAAGACACACAAATTACACTTGGTGAATTGATCCCTTGGTTCGAGACGTTTGCACTTTTGCTGAATAACTTTTTACCTCATTTCCAGACACTTCTGAAACAACCCGCAACATGTTGTCTTCCATCGTAAAGACGAAAACCTGAAAAGTTTGTCCACAGCAATGTGTTACAGCACACATCAGTAATGACTTGGCTTCCTCGTAGCGGCTTTTACTATGTCACGTCGCAATATTTGAACAGGCAAACAGGCAGTCAGATCCTACCTTGCCCTTCTGGTTGTATTGAGGGGCTCCCCCCACCACCTCCGTAGTTGCACGGCTCAGAAAGTGACCAGCGCCGACAGAGTAACCTTAGAAGAGCAGGACAACGCAGGGTCAAACTTTAGGTCAAAACACTCCAGACCACACAACTCTTCCAGTGTCGCAAAGCCATGTAAGAGCTGGATACACTGGCAATTGTTTCATTTAACACATTACTCAAGATTATACCACTGATGTTTTCCAAACAATAAGCATTTATACATCCGCCAGTTCGGTTGCCTGTTCACACTGCTGAATATGAGGCTGATTATCAACACTGCTGGTTGTGATTACTTCCAGTGCCACCAAAAACCAACATTCTGCTGCAGGCTCGGCGTCCAGCTCCTCTTTGGCGGTGATTAGCATCATCACTGCCGACTGTCTGCTGCTTTAGGCTCAATGTTTCTTTGTTAAAAGTGATGAGTTGAGAGCTTCTGTGCCAAGCACGGATGCTTTTCTTGTTTTGTATTCACAGAATAATGTGATCCATGTGTGTCAGCTAATCAAACTTTTGTTTGTTTACAACAGAACTCCACAGGGCATCTTTGCGCAAGATTGTAAGGGCAAGCTTTAACATGCAATGGATGAGTATGTTATGATGTTGAGATGGACTGACACAAACAAAAGATCTGTTTTTAGTCAATAATGGACTACGTCTTTTTTTCTGAAGCATTTTTAAATGAGGAGTTGCAAGTCACAATTGTTAAAAACTACCTCAACCAAAACAAGCTGTAATTGTTTACTTGAGTCTGATAAAAAGCCAGTTTGTCTGTACTAATGAAAACACGACAAAAAGACTCCATGACAAGACAACAAATTGACCAAAAAAAAATCACCCTCTAAAAACCAAACACCTTATCTGCTCTCAAACTGTGTCTTAACTGTGAAAATCATAAAGCTCACAAAAATCTATTTTTTCAGCTGAAGTGCTGTGCGATCTTGTATGGTTACAAAATGGTTTGGTTTCACTTCGAGGGTGACATCTGTGGCCATGACAAAACCGCGGCTTGTCAGTGACTTGGTGCGCATAACCACGAGGCTTTTTTTTATGTTCAAACAAACCCAGCTACTTCCTGCTAGTTTATGCCGATCAGAGATAGACATAATTAGCTTTGTGTCCTCAAACATTATAAACAAACTTTTTGTCAAATAGGCAATATTTTGCATCTTAAGATGGTCTTTCCACAGAACCAGCAACATGAGTGTAAATATTTGTTACCACAAGAACAGCAAAGATGTTTTTGTCACACCTTTTATGTTTGGCTTCCTGTTTAGCACGTACAG
This sequence comes from Malacoctenus gilli, assembly GCA_032164315.1. NCBI lineage: Eukaryota > Metazoa > Chordata > Actinopteri > Blenniiformes > Labrisomidae > Malacoctenus > Malacoctenus gilli. The sequence continues at coordinate 16,846,922 of JASSRZ010000023.1, read as the reverse complement.
AAGGTAACTGTATGTATTGTTGCAGCACACCCAGTAGTAGTGTCTGTGTCTCATGTCAAACCTTTAAATTGTGTGTAGATCCGGTTGAATTCAGTATATTCACGTCTGACTTTACACAAAAGGAATTTTCAGCAAACACAATCCTGAAGACTGAAGGCTCTAAGACAGACAGCAACCAATGAACATCAGATTTAGCTTCAAAGGTAAAAACATCTTCAGGAATAGCTTTCAGACACCTGTTTCAGATAGCTATTTCCAGCTGTTAAATCACAGTGAAAAGCCTGAGCATTCCTCACATTGGGAGTAAACACAGTATGACTTGCAGTGTGCGCGTGTTAGTTACCGAGGTAGCTTCCAAATCGGACCACCCCAGTCTCATTGTCCAGGTACACCGACATCCTCCGACTGGTCGTGTTGTAGACCAGAACTGAACCCGTCCAATAAGACGTCCCAGGAGCCCCCATGATGATCAGATCCTGACAAAGAGGAAGTTTCAGTGTTAAACTCCTGCATCCTTTTCAAAGCCTCAACATAGTCATCAAGCATTGCAGTACATGTAAATAACTTCTCACTATCAGTATAGCTTCCTTATTAAAGTTTTATTTTTAAGATTAGAAAGTCAATGACATTTTCTGAACATGAGTGGAAAGGAGAATTAAACATTCACAACTAAGATTAGGAGCATTAAGAAGCAGGTGGGTTTTTTTGTTTTACAGATGGCGCAATCGATCATATCAATATTTAGAAGTGCTGGAAACAAGAAGGACACTCCTGTTGCCTGTATTTTACTGACCTCTGTCAGGAAATTGGAAATTCCTGCCTGACACGAGCCGTAATCTTCACCAAACTTCCTCTGGTAGTCTGTGAGAAAACGACATATTGAGAGGTGAAGGTGAGCAAACATGAAGGAGAAAACAAACAGTTTTTCTTCAGCATGAGAGCAGCTGTTGCTTTCACATACTCTCTCTGACTGACACACACTGCTCACACAATTACAGAGTGACAACGCTGACAGACGTAGGGGATCACTGTAACATTATTTTGAGCAGGAAATAAATCTGCCTCAACCAATACTTATATTTAAATCAGGATTACTACAAAATGTGAAGTGATAATGTCCTCATCCTCAAAGACTCTGTCAAAAGGGTTATGAACATACAACTGAGTACTTCTCTTTTAGCCCCATCATGTGTAGCAATATTCAAAAAAGCAGCCAAGTCAGCCTGTTAACTGAGGACACTTTAGGTTGCCAGTTCCTTCTTTAGTTAAATATCAGGCACATTGACAGATCAGTCAAAGAAATACAGTAATTTAATTTGCACAAATGTCAATTTTTCCAAAAGAGGTCCGGAGACTTTAAAACAACGTGAAAACGCTCATTCGTTTCTTTCAAATATGAAGAACATTCTGAAACAGGAGATAAAAATACACAGTCATTCAGGCAATTTGTTGACGATGTAGTGTACCGCTGTAGCAGGGGATGATGGGCAGGGGATGCCGCAGGTCATTGCTGTAGCGATAACAGACGCCATTCGGCAGCTTGTTGTTCTGACTGTCTTTTCTTGAATAGAAAACGTTCTTCCAACGATGCGCGCAAGCCTGAACACACACACACACACACACACAGAAACACACGCACATGCGCACACACGCACGCACACACACACACACACACACACACACACACACACACAAACAACATGTGACAAGGACTTATTACCAATTCACAGGGTAACAGAAAAGAACATTGTTTTTCCCTGTGAGCAATGTTGCTGTGACAAAGGTTGTGTGTTTCTACATTAATACCTTCATTTTTTTGTATTCATTAAAAGATTGCGGTTGCGTGCAAACACCAAAGGCCCTAAAACCCCGCATTCACATATCAGTGATTCACATTGAAAGGGATGGACAGAGAAACACGTGCAGGAAGGAGCGTGGGAGTCCGAGCATTACCAGTATGTGTGTTCCGTTTTCTCCAGGTTGTCTGGACAGACTGACTCCGAGCCACTGGTGGTCACTCTCTGCTTCGCATGTCTTCCCACAGCCCTGCACATCTGCAGCCACACACACGCGCATAAACTGTTTACATGACAGTCTTGTTCACCTCCTGACACACGTCCCAACACTGAGGCCTTTCTTTTACCTAACCTGTATCCAAACATCCTATGGACTACTGCATGTTTTACAAGTACTCGATGGTGAACTGTTACGTCAGTGGAGGCTGATGCAGTATTGTGGCATTTCACGTTTTCACAATGAAACACACCAGCATGCATGTAGTGGCAGCGACTCGATCCCGGCGAGATGTTGCAGCGGAAAATAGCTCCTGGGGAGCGTGCGGACGGACTGGTGGACGAGTTTGCGACTGGAGCTCCAACTACCAACCTGAAAGCAGAGAGAGGAAGAGAGAGTGAAGACGGGATCTGTCTTTCTGTCCTTGCCTGAATGGTATCTGTGTGTGACGTATCAAAGAGCTTCTCTCACTGGCCAAATTGGCTAATTAGCGTGCGCACACTCACACACAGTTGAACTGTGTAAAGAAAGAAGCTTTTAGAGCATTATTTAATGAAACATGTCCAACGCTATTTATTCCTGCAGCTGCAAAAGGGACAGTAGTTTGTTGTGTTTGTCTGCAACACTCAGATCCAGATTTGAAATCAACTATCAGACAAAGTTAAATGATTATAATTTGACCAATTAAATTCCAAAATAGTCATTTGATTCCTTGATGTCCTGAAATTTAAAGATCAAGGCTGAATTAACAAAGCACCAAAAACAGATGAATAAAAGAGGAGCAGTGTTTGTTCCGCACCAGCGATGAGCTCCATGACGATGCAGCAGAACGGAGTATCCAAACATGGAGGAGGGGGGACCCATGAACTCCAGACTGTGGTTCAGGTCCAGATTGTATCCTGCAGCAGGACCGATGAGGACCAACACCTGAACCAGGACCGCAGCCAGACTGCGGCGCAGACACACACCCACCGCTGAGGGATGCATGCTGGCGGACAGACTGCAAGGGGGCAAACAGATGACTGTGTTTAACCAATGGAAATTAGTATACTTGGAACAATAGAAAATACTTGTGAAAACCAGTGCTTATTTGATACCCAACATCCCAAATTGCCAATGACAAGGTTTGCCTTACAGTGAAGCCAAGTAGTGGTGGTAACGCCCACTTTCCAACATCAAACTAAACCAGTTGCCTTCAAAACAAAAGCACTTAGTTTCCATGGTCTGTAAATTTGTGAAGGTGTCTGAAAGGTTTTATTTGAAATGTGCAATTCAATTCTGATGACCTAGCAGCAGCAGGGCAGACCCACCTCTCTGATCCTAGCATCCCTTTAGGGGGTCTCAGACCCCAGGTTGGAAGCCACTCATTAACAGTGTATGTTGCCACAATCTGTTGTACATACATCACTTTGTTCTAGAGAGAATGAACAGTAATTCCTTTAAACGAGGCATAAAACATTTCTTCAGTTCGTTGAAAAATTGACAGAGACATTAATTGGGTTTTGGGAGCTCTGTGTTAGTTATTCCATTACCAGAGGTTTGGGTTAAGTTAGATATCAATGTTTGTAAGTGAAATAACTCCAAAACAAACTTTCAACAAAGTTCTACAGGTCGAGGTTGATTTGAGCCTAACTTGAACTGCAATAACTTCAAATTCAAATGTGTAAAATGTAACTTTAAGCAAGAGATTGAGTCTAAATTGTGATTAACTTCCAGTTCGGTCATTTTTAAGCAATAAAACGCTGCATTGTTGAAGTAAAACTTGTGTTCTCACTGATTTTCTGCCTCCTCATCACTTCTGTCAGTGGCTAGTTCAGCTGTTCACCCACCGACGTGATGACAGAATTAACGGTCAGCGCCAAGGTGCCGGACGTTACTGTACCGTTCAGACAGCGGGGAGTCTGTCCCGGGTCAGACAGCAGATATCCCGGGTCAAAGTGTGGACGTTCCTCTCAGATGTCGGATAGAAATCGCGGTCAGGGTCTGACGGAGCCGCAGCTGACTGGAAACGTGCGTCCGTTAAATGTTCCGAGTCTGTCGGCTCCGTTAAAATGAAAAAAAAAAGACTCCTGTTGCTCTTCTTCGTTAACGCACGAGGCTCCGGTACGCTGGCACGTGGAGGAAGAACCTCGAAGTCTCACGAAACTGAGGGAACGAAAGAAAAAATGAAAAAAAAACGGGGGGAGACAGAGTAGAGAAAAGTTCAACTGAGTTTCAAGTCAAGTCAATGAAACTGAAGCGCTGAAGGCGCGGAGACCCTCCCTCCCTCTGCGCGTGCACGTTAGCGCGCACGTCTAACGGTGTTTCCTCCTCATCCACGCGGTGTGTGTGTGTGTGTGTGTGTGTGTGTGTGTGTGTGTGTGTGTGTGTGTGTGTGTGTGTGTGTGTGTGTGTG
>JASSRZ010000023.1:16808924-16832495 GCA_032164315.1 Malacoctenus gilli | reverse complement strand
TGTGTGTGTGTGTGTGTGTGTGTGTGTGTGTGTGTGTGTGTGTGTGTGTGTGTGTGTGTGTGTGTGTGTGTGCTCCCATTAATCAGAGCAGCATTGTTCCTCCTGTGGGACGCTCAGATCTCAGGAGGGGGACCATCTGTTGCACAACACTGATGCGCAGATTTTTTTCAGTATTATCACTGGAGAAACGTCAGAAATATTGCAAACACATACCACAGTAAAAGCTAATGATTTCCTCCTTTACCCATCACTTTTATTATCGCAGCATTTCTGAAAAAATGCGGTCCTGGAAAGTTGCCCGGTAGGTGTCGCTAATTAGAGCACGGGGTCGACAAATAGCAAGACAAAACTGGTTACAGCAAAAGCAGCAATAAAACAACAACAATAGCTTGAACGAAGTTAGGAGGGGTTTTTTAAGCTGTGGTTTGCACAAAATGTGCAGATAGGACGTCGTGGTTAAAACTACCCAGAGGTGCGTTTTTACTGCCATCTTCAGGAGTTACTTTCTTACTACAATCTCCAGTTTGGCTGTTTTACTTTTCAGGCGCAGGATAAACTTTATTCTCATCCTCAGGTTTGATATTTATTACAAACTCGTTTGTTACGTGTTTTCAATATCCTTGTGGCGAATGGCTTTAAGTTGTCCGCTATTTCATCCCGAGTTCATACGTTTGCAAATATAAACAATAGTCAGAAATCAATTAAATCAAGCTGTCGACTTGACGTGTATTTCCTGCTTTCAAAAACTCAGTTTCACGTGTTAAAGACCATGATTATAGACTGATAAATTGTGACATTAGGAACAATATTTTAGAGCGTCTCACAAGGTTCGGATGAAGCTCAGACTACATTTCCCATCAGCCTGTTCGCCGATTTCACCGGAAGAAATTCCCGGATGCCCTCTTTCACGTCCTCTTTCCGTCAACGGAGTTTAGGTAGGCAAGCTACTTTCTGATTCTCGTCTCAGAATCTGCCTTAAATCACCACTTTCGCTCAACATCCACTTTATTGCTTTACTCCAAAATATGTGAACGATATCTAATGTTAATAATCACTTTGTATTTCAATCGGAAGTGTTTGTTTTTAGTGGTTTTATTACGTTGTGTGTCGCTTCGGAGTGACATGGCGCTGAGTTAGCTGTGCGCTAACAGTTGCGTAGCCGGTATCCGCTGTGTGGAGACTGTATGTGTCTTATATGGATGATTTAAACAAACTTTTCGTCGAGTTCAAGAAGTTTCACGTACATGAAGCCTATCGGACAAGTCCACTAGTCAGCCTAAGTGCATTAGCGGGTCACCGCTCGTCATTACAGTGCTCACTTTAGCTCGCTTGCTAAGTTACTGATGGCTGACATCTGAACACACTGCAACATGGAGACGTTATAGTTAAGGTCCCTCACAGAGTATTCAGGAACTGTTGACAACTCGTATATTGAGTTACTCCTAATACCGCAATGGCCGTTGTTATTACTTTTAGGGAACAGTTGAAACACTGAAGTCAGGCCCGAGTGTCAAGTGTACACATGTGAACCGGTGTGGAAGCTACTTGTTAGATGGGTCCTATTCAAGCTCTTCCAAAAATATGCAGTTGCTTTATAACTTTGCTTAACTGGTACAAAGTTTTGTATGTCATGACTTATGTCTTGTCTTTACTATCACGAATGTGTATGAATGGGGTATCGGCCTTTGCTGGAATAAGGGGAGAAATTACATTTTGGGCTCAAAGTTTCAGCAGTGTCAGTTTTGGATTGGCTACAAATAATGCTCCTCTTATTCCTTTATCTGTTGTCTTTAGGTTTCTAGTTAGATTACATGTCAAACAGTATTTGTCTGGTAAAGCTTGCAAGACAATTAGGTTTGGACAATATTTGACTTCAAAATTACTCTTTGATACAGTCTGTTTTTGCACTGAAACATAGCTTAACGATGCATGTTTCTGCATAAGCTCTGCTAAATTGAAGCTGTCTCTGAGTTCTGAATATGTGTGTTTTAATGCTGACTGTTGATTTCAGGACACGATGGGACGTGTGATCAGGGGACAGAGAAAAGGCGCGGGCTCCGTGTTCAAAGCCCACGTCAAGCACAGGAAAGGTGCTGCTAAACTCCGTCACATTGACTTCGCTGAACGCCATGGTTACATCAAGGGGATTGTGAAGGTCAGTGGTCACTGTCGGAGCAGGTTCAAGTCTTTTTGGTTTGCTGGTGACTAACAGTTGTTCAACGTCCCTCTTCCCAGGATATCATCCACGACCCCGGCCGTGGCGCTCCCCTCGCCAAAGTGGCCTTCCGTGACCCTTACCGATTCAAGAAGAGGACCGAGCTCTTCATCGCTGCTGAGGGCATCCACACTGGACAGTTCATCTACTGCGGCAAGAAGGGTAAGATCATCCACAGAGCTGCAGCTGCTTATTGCTTATATTGTTTCAGCAGTGAGTTGGTATTTTGGTCAAATATAAGACACTCAGATTTTATATGGAATTGGTGGCTGCAACATGTCGCACCGGAGTTTCTGATGTGTGTTTTAAGTTTGTTTGTACTGAAATCTTACAAACCAACACATTTCACACCTGATTTTCACAATATCAGTTTCCAGTGTGTACACTAGCCAGTTAGTTCATATGTGGTAAAAAACCTTTTTTGAATTGATGGAAATGTTGTCTGTTTTGAGGCGGTCCCTTGTCAACTAATGTTTTTTCAGAAGGTTATTTAAGTATGTAGTTGTTTCCACTAACTTGTCTGTGTTTATGCTAATGACTGTCATGCCGACTCTATTTTATTGTGAACTATGATGGAAAGTCAGTAATTACTGGTGTGGGATCAAACCCTGAATATGTTTATCATTCAATGAAGTTGTGTCAGAACTACATCTGACAGAGCAGATTTGCATCGTGTGACATGTTGGTGTCATATCAGCGCTTCAAGTGTCAACATATCTCTGAGCTCTGTCTTTTTATTACATCATCCCAATTGGATGGTTGTGTTCATCTTTTGCCTTTGACTGAACTACATATTTGGATTGATGTTGAACCAACAGGTTTGCTTTTTTGCAAAGGATTCTGTCTGTTTATCGTTGGTCACAAACTGTCTTCTGTCCCACAGCTCAGCTGAACATCGGTAACGTGCTGCCCGTCGGCACCATGCCCGAGGGAACCATCATCTGCTGCCTGGAGGAGAAGCCCGGCGACAGAGGCAAGCTGGCTCGCGCTTCAGGAAACTACGCCACCGTCATCTCCCACAACCCCGAGACCAAAAAGTCCAGAGTGAAGCTGCCCTCAGGCGCCAAGAAGGTCATCGCCTCCGCCAACAGAGCAGTCGTTGGTGAGTAGACGCTCTCTGACTGTTCAGGCGACTCGCTTTACGGGTGACCTGCATGTTCGGATCCATCATCTCTGGATCTGCCCGGTTTCAGGTGTTGTCGCTGGAGGTGGTCGTATTGACAAGCCCATCCTGAAGGCCGGTCGCGCCTACCACAAGTACAAGGCCAAGAGGAACTGCTGGCCACGTGTCCGTGGTGTGGCGATGAACGTAAGTGAAGACACTACAGATATTTGTCTGTGGTTCCTGCTTTGGATCAGCTGCTGGATTGACTAATGTGACATAAAATTTAGGGTTTTCTTAAATTATTGGTGGCACGTTCCTTAAGTTCAGCATGGTAAAATGTTTGGAATGTCCAATTGTGTAAAGGAGATGTATTATTATTTGGATCTGTTGTACACATGATTGAATGAAGGATGTAACAAGCAGGGTCGTGTTTTCTGGCCACAGTGTAACATTGTTCTCTTGTCTCCCTGCAGCCTGTTGAGCATCCCTTCGGTGGTGGTAACCATCAGCATATTGGTAAACCCTCAACAATCAGGAGGGACGCACCTGCTGGTCGCAAGGTCGGTCTTATCGCTGCCCGTCGTACAGGCAGACTGCGTGGAACAAAGACCGTCCAGGAGAAGGAGAACTAAATCTGACTGTCTTGATAATAAAACATGTTCCAAAAGAGTTAAGTTGTTTGCTTTGTTTTCTTTTTAACCTCATGTACAAATGGAGACACAATTCCACAGGTCAGAGTTCGTCAGTCCTAGTTCAGAGAGACGAAGTTAAGAGACTGAATTTATCGTCCCTTTTGGTCAGGGAAAGTTGCATCAACTGGATGAACTCAAGCTGCAAAACAAAAGTTAAGATGTACCAACCTTTCTACTTAGAATAATTTTGGTAACTGTCACACTCAAATCAGACCTGCCATTGACCGTCATCACCTGGCACTTTGTCACATAACTCAATAAGCAATTTAATGTAAATTCTGGTTGCTGCCAGAGACCCAATCAGATATTCATTTGAATTCTTACACCTAGGATCCTGAAGTAGTCATTGGTGTCTTACCTGTTGCAGAAGCTCTTTGAACTTGGCACCTGAAGTCAGCAGGGCAGTGGAAATGGGTCAACAATGTCACCTCGATAAATGTGTTTCACAAAAAAAGATGACTAACTTTTCTGCATGTTTCGCTCCAACACACCTGAATCAAATGAGTAATCACGAAAGTCTGACAAGCTAATCATCACAACCAGATGTGCTCAAGCTGGCACACATTAAACCATGCAGGACTGGAGCCCAAAGTACCAGGTAACCCACCTGTTCCCATACCACTGAAATGATATCTGTGGAGACATTGTGATGCAATACCGACCTGTAAAGGTTGGAAGAAAATGACAATCACTCTTATTTGATGGCTCCTTTTCTTTTCCTGGGAGAAAAATTACGTGCCACGAGCTGTAATCGAGCAGCTTCACACACAGAGCAACAAAACTAAACCATAGTCACAGTATGAAACATTTCCCTTTACGAACAGAAGAAAAGAAGCTGAGTAAATAACATTAACATTTTTACATCCTGACTTACAAGGAAAAAGACAACTCAACACTACAGAAATTAGTTTCATGAGGTAGCTCCACCTGCTTGTTCTGTGCTGCAAAACTTCACACGTTCACATCACAACAAAACCTTTATCCAAGTTCCTAAACAACAAAAACTTGATTCCAGGCGGCGAAGATATTCGACATTTTCTGGAAAGTAAAAATGAGACACAGGCAAGATTCCATGTTCTTTATTTGCTAAGGGCGCAATGCTTTTTTTTTTGTTATATTTCTGTGCACAAAAAACCTCACAAAGTGAAAGTCCACATGGCGACTGTAGCTCCAGAATTCAACGTCACACCATGGCCAAAACAAAAGTCGGCAAAAAACAGGGCGCAGAACTCTGTACAGTCAATATCTTCTTTAAAAATAACACAAGGACAAAAATGTTCCTCTTAAATCAAATTCTATTTTTAGTGAAATACAACAAAATAAATTCTATAAAATAAGAGCAAAATATTTAAATATAATACGGTGGGCAGAATATTTTCATTTGCAGGAGTATTTGGTATGTTTTAGACAAAAAAAGAAAAAAAATTCAAAAAATACACGCATTCAAGTTACCAATTAAATACAGTATGTACTGATGTTTACCTTTTACTCCTACAGAATTAGCTCGAGTTGCAACGTGACTAACCAGCCGCTATTCTTACGGTAAACCCTGTGGTGGGACCTACTCTGCACAGATTGAGGAGGGGGAAGAAGAGAGGAGAAGAGGGTGGGCGCGAGGGTCCCGCTGCAGCTCAGGACCGATCGACTCATCCCGAGCCACAGCCAGACGCCGAACCCGAGCGGCTCCGCGGCAGAAAAGGAGGCCGACGGGCAACGAGTCTGCCTACGACTAGGCTCTATTAGAGAGACAGAAGCAAACCACACAGTCTATATTACACCAGACAGCCCAGTGCAGCGATTCTGTTGCATATGTGTTCGTTGTTCAGGTTTCCTATAGATGAAAGCTAAGCCGTTGAACCCACCGAAACTTACTGCCAAATGTGAAGTTGGAGGATTATAATGTGCAATTGAAAAGCCACTTATTCATACATTGGTTCAAAATATCGCCCTCGTTGTAGACCAGGTAAAGATGAGTAGAAAAAAAAAGAACAAAAGAACCTAAGGGAGGGTAGGAAAGCCCCTCTGGAGATGTGGATTAAGAACAGCTTTAAGGTTGTTATGATCACAAGTCTTCCCTTGGGCTACACTATTCTGGTGAGAAGCCATGCTAAATGTTACAGCATATTAACTAGAGCTTCGAAAAGGGTTGAATTAATTACCAGAACGAACAAACAAACAAACAAAAAAAAAAAAAAAAGAAAAGAAAAGAAAAAAGAAAGGCAATGAGTTTCAGAACAATGTTGCATCAATGCGTTTTCACATCAACCGAACACCGTCAAAAGTCCACCCAACCATTCCACACCTCACACGGAAACCAACCACAGCTCGTGAGTTGATTTGGCATGGGTCCTAAGGTTGCCAAGGAGCTTAAGAATAATAATATAATTATGATAATAACAATGCGTCCTTCTACAGTTGAATGACCAGTAACTGTCCGATGGTAGAACAAACTTTACTGCTGAGCATGGGTGAGAAAACAAAGAGGAGTTGTTGTCTTCTTACAGTTTTTTTGGGAATTTTTCTTATTTATAATATCCACTTTGTTTTTCCATAATATCTGCAACATCTCCCACCAGCAAACCACACCAGAGTTTTGCTACTGGGGGATCTGAACAGTCAAAAACATTAACATACTATGTACACCTTTTTCGTCGTGTAGACAAGCACATCAGCATCGTCAGCTCTGGGTAAACTCATTTTTCTTTGTTAGAACTCTTGTCCACTCCCTCGCCTCTGCGGCCACCAGCAGGCCCCCGTCACGCAGTCAGGCGACTCCAGGCCAGGGAAGAGCATCTCCCGCAGGCTGCCGGGGGGGGTTGGGGGGGGAGAGGGGGAGAGAGAAAAAAGGGGGCCTGGAGAGGGGATGGAAGGCCTGGCTCTGCCCTGTCCTGGGGCCAGAGAGAGAGACAGAGAGAGAGAGAAAGAGGGGCCCGGCGAGGAGCTCTGTGGACCGGCGGATGAGAGGAAGGAGAGCGGGACGATGGAGGCTCGAGGCACAGCAGAGGAGGGAGGGGAGGTTTACTCCTTAGGCGGGGCAGGCGCCGGGGTCGAAGTGGGGGCAGGGGCGACCTCCTCCGTGCCCTCCCAGTTTTCTTGTGCTCGCGGGCCCGTGCCAGTGGTGGGAGCGGGGCCCGGGGTGGGGGTCTGAGTTGGGCCGGGGGTCGGCGCCGAGGCAGGACCAGGACGCTGAGGGTTGTTCATGTGCTGGGCGGCGGGTCCGGTGTACGGCTGCCCGTGGGGGTGGTTGTTCTAGTGGCAGGGGCAAGAATAAAGGGCGTCAAACACTGACGACATGGTGTGGAGCATAAAATGAAATTCCAATATTTATTTTACAAAAATAAAAGCTCTTCCTGTCATGTCAACCAACAACTCGCGCCGCGTCGTTTAAACGACACTACCTGCTGAAACTGGGCGGTTCCAGGAGAGTGGGGGTACAGGGAGGTGTCCTCAGGGGGGGACGAGTCCTGATCGTCGGGGGCTTCCTGCTCGTCCGGCTCCTAAAATACAAGAGAGGCAAATCATCACACATCGAATCAGATCCTCTGCACTGTATTAATGTAGAACTAGAAGCTGTTTATCTGAACAAACATGCAGACAGTGTATACAGGTCAGCACTGGGTAAGATGTTTGGAAGAGTTGGCGTTCTAGAACCATGAGCAGGCTGCATGGCAAAGTCTAATTATTGCTGCGTTTATGAATACATGTGGATCGAAGGAGATTAGACTGTGTGGGCGGATTTGAAGCCTGGGAGCTCTAGCCAGGTTCTCATGAACCTCAAACGACGAGGCAACATCAGCGAACCTCTCTCTCTCGATATCTGCAGTCTCTTCAAAGCAAGAAAAATTGCATCCTACAGTCTGATATCTTTAGTTTAATTTGAATTTACGGATGAAGAGTGACATGAGGGAAGCAAAATACTGGAGTGAATTTCTTTGAGTGTTCCTCTCTAACTGCAGGGGGCGTCCTTCTTTGTTTTTTGTGTGAAACTTGATTATGCCTCCACACATTGGACTAACCTCAGGATTGAGGATTTTACAGCAATACATCACTGTTTATAGGCTGAAGCGTTCACTTTTGGCAGAATTGTACGATTTATAGTTAAACACACTTGGATGAAATTTTTGTATCACTGCATCTGTTGATGGTCTTCATCAGTTTGCTAATTCAATAATATGCTCTTCAAAGGCTGAACTTTGACCCCCTCTCACTGCTGCTGATGTGGATTCACTGCCAGTCCCAAACAGGAGCTAGAGAACACCAAGGCGTGCTCCTGTCACAATACATGGTAGATGTTTTAGTAAATCTGTGTTCGGAGGAGAAAGTGTGAAGAATAAGTTAGATCATCTTCACCGTCTCCACAGCAGCTTCTTTGCTCTGCACTGACCTCATGCAGTGTCTGTGAAAGACTTACTAAGTTACAGCAAAAACTCTTGATAGGCCAATACCAACGATATTTTAAAAAATGCAATATGATGCAACAGTGTTCAGAATTACACACACACACACACACACACACACACACACACACACACACATCGGCTGTTTCACCTCCTCAGTTTGATAATATAGGTAACTTTAAAGAAAACTCTTTCATCAAGAGATATTTTGTTGACTTCAGTCTTAATTACGGTCTTAAGAATGCAGCGTTAGGAGCAGATTGGCCATATTAGCGTCAAGATTTCTTGATTCAAGGCACGCTCTTGGTGTAACAATCAATATACTGTAACTGCTGCAGTACAGCTGAGGCTGAAAACTGCAGGTGGCTGTGTAAGCTGGGCGGAGGCCAGAAGTGTCAGCAGAGGGGGAGGAGGAAGACTGGCCGTGTCGGTGCCGTTGCTCTGGCAGACCAGTGGGACTGGGCAACAGGACAAGAGGAGGACAAAGATCTGTTCACTGCTTGCAGCTGCACAACATGATTTGTAATGACGGTTACAATACAACGCACCTCACTGCTCAGAGGCCAGTTTACCTTTGGCCTCACTGTACTACAGAGCCCTGATGTCCTGTATATTTATGTCCAAGTAGAACCTTTCGAACTGTGTAACGTCATGAGTAATTTGAGGAGCCAACATACCGAAATAGAAAAAGGTTGATTTTTTTTTTTTTAAATAAAGGAAGGATAATCTGAAATCAAGCATTGTGATCTAATATGACCTGAACAAACGGAAAATCAACATGCTGGGATGAAGCTTTAACTGTGAATTCAGTTTTTGATTGAACAACTGATGTTAAAAAAACGTGTTGGAGGCTTTGACTTTGGGCAGCTAGTAAGTGTTTCTCTGCTGATTCTTTGGGAGAATTTGGTTTAGTTTCTTTCCTTCATGTCGTGGTGCCTGGAATACTGACCTTCCCTGGGCTTCCCTGAGTACACTTGAGCTGTGTATGGAATATTACAGGAGAAGTGTGTCATTTGACGAGACTTTTCACCATAGAAATATACAAGTAACTCAATTTACGTGAGAAAAAAAGAAAAGAAGAAGAAATGAAAGAAAGGTGTGTATTGTGAACTGCAGCCATTAAAACAAAACTTAATCAGCATAGTAAAAGCATGTGATAGCTGGAGATCAAAGATGGTCAATTCGGGTCCTGGCGATTCACAGTCCTTTGTGTTTTCAAAGTCTCCCTGCTCAAACTCACCTGAATAAACTGGCTCATTATCAAGCTTTTTAGGCACTCAGTGGTGACATATCTATTGGATTCAGGTGTGTTGGAGTAAGAAGGCATTAAAATACAAAGAACTGCAATCTTCAGGACCAGGATTCAACACCTCAGCTGCAAATTAATATATGGACGAAGGAAGATTCTTAACCCTCTTTGACCAATCATCATTAAATCCCATCTCAAAATAAAGTACAGGTAAAATTACAACAAAGAGAAAATGATGGAACATATTAAGAGTGTGGCAGGAATGAGGCCCAAACATCGATGGGTGCTTCAGGTTCCCTGAAGCTGAAGTGAACTGATCCAACAGACTGTGAAACTTTGCTCTTCATCTATAGCAACTTGTCACCAAAAAGTCCTCTCATCTTTTTACACTCCTTCAAAAAAGTGGACAATATAGCGGCAACGTGAGACTACAGAGACTGTCAAGGATGATGACACGTTATCCACATGATTTTCAGTCTCAATATTTTTGTGCTCTTACAAAGTAATCAAGCTGAAACATCAGTTTCTAAGACTGAGTTTGTGCCTTATTTTGACTTGTTGGGCTTCAGCAATCCCATTTAGGCTTTAGAAATTACACTGATACACATAAAACATCTAACTTAAGAGAAATCAAGCATTTGTCAAAGTGTTTTGAGGAACAATTGAGGGAACCATTGAAATGCTCATTTCTGTGTTGGGTTTTGAAAACCTGTCATTCCTGCAGCACTCCGGTACTGTGAGTAAACTGAGAGGAAACTGGTCAACCCGTTGGAAAAAAAAAGAACCCATATGACTGCTGGTCACGTTACACCATCCAGTGGGTTGTTGTGTTTGAAGTGATGTTTTACACATCGTCTTCGGTTAAAACATTTTTCGGGGATTTTTCTGAGTACAACACCTGGGCTAATGTCAAAAGGTTGTAAAAGTTGAAATCTGGGTGTGCTTACCTCCTCAGGACAGAGCTCACAGGCCTTGGCCAGCGTCATACGCGCACTGTGTGAACGCTCCAGGAAATATCCGTTGGAGGTCTCGTTGCTCTGAACTGGTGGGGACCAGTTGTTGTAGGTGTACTGAGGGTTTCCTGTATATGGTCTCCTCTCCAGCTCATCACCCAACCACTCCACTGCCCACGTCCACTTCCGCTTGAGGTCGCCATTACTCTGCGTGCACACAAACACAGGAATGAAGGGAACAATACTGACGGACACCTTCGGTATCCCTGAGGTGCTCAGCTAAAACTGAGGTTGAAAAACCTACAAGAGATACGAGATCCCTGGCAGCATACAATTCATTTTCATAAGGTAGAGCAAAGTTTAAAGTAGTTTATATCACAGTAGCGCCACGATCATAATGGAAATCTAAGTACCTGCAGGATCTGATAGGCCACAGAACAGTTGCTGAACAGAGCCACCATGCACTTGATGCACTGATAAGCCCTTTTCTGGTAGTGGTTTTTGGAGCGCTGGATGGTGTCGAAAAGACCATCTCTGTCATCAGGAATGCCCTTCAGCACATTGTGGATCCTACGAGCAAAAACAAGAAGGAAATTTGTTTTTTTCCAGATTCCAGATACATTCTGTGCTGCAGCATGGAAGCTGTTTTTGTAATCAGTATGCGCAACAATCTATCTGACCTGTGCGTTTGCCAGGAGTCCTCGATGAGCAGGATCTGTAGCAGCAAGTCCAGGTAAGGCCTCAGCTCATAGGTGTAGGAGTATGCCACCTGCAGGCAAGCATCGCATTTATAAACTCAACTCTGAATGCAAATAAACCTTAACAATCCCTTTTTTTACTGGCTGGAGGAAGTTTGGGCTCTTCACCTGCCAGAGCAGCTCACTGAGCACAGTGGAGGAGAACTGAGGGTTCTCCCAGCAGCTGAAGCGAAGAAGCTTCACTGTCTCCTCAGAGTTGCTGCAGTCCTCGATGATCTTCTTCACGTAGCTGGTCCTCACAAAGAGAATCTCTGCCACCAGCTGCTGCACCGGCATCACTGGAGCAGTCAGATTGGTGTCCCCATAGGGGTTCGGCAGGGGAGGATTACCTTTAGAGAGCAGAGAAGAGATTCAGAGTGACTGCTGTGAAGTGCATTTAGTTATGTAGTCAATGTGTACACAGCTGCTTTTTGCTTTATGAATTGTGAGAGCCCTCAGCTCCAAGCTATGCTTACACAGCACAGACGCTCAGAGTGGCTGGAGTGTGTCAGTCACTGAATCCTGAGCAAGGATGAAAATCCTCATTGAGCCCCAACTCTGAATACTGCTGACTGACAGTTTAGCACTGCCAGCTGGGTTCAAGTAATTCACTCACCATTAATGGAAGACTGCATGCGAGAGGAGACGTCACAGCAGCGAACCAGCTGGGAGACCACAGTGTACAGCTTGCCCAGCTCTGCATACTGGTACTTAATGGGTGGGCCGGGACCCTCGTCAAGAGCGACCAACATGAAAGTGGCAGGAACGTTCAGCTTGAGCAGTTGAGTCTTTTCTGCCAGGCCTGAGAGTGGCAGCAGAGGAGAGAGGGCAAAGTGAAGGGAAGGGAAGGACAGCAGCTCTGTGAGTTTCAAACAGCTTCATTATATTTCACAGAAAGGCAACAATTCAGAGAGGAGCAGATGCATTTGACAGGTGGGTGATGGTTGCGTGCTGCTTACCAAGATTGGCGTACATGACAAAGAGGTTAAAGTACTGCTGCAGGTGACGGCCGTGTTCAGAAACCTCTCTTCTGAGCAGGTTGAGTACAGCTCTCAACAAGTGGTCACTTAGACTGAGGTTATCACAGCCCTGATAACATGGAACACAACAGTCAAACCATGACAGATTATAATCAACCTTACAAAAACCGTAACACCACCTGCAGGAAACCTGTGATTCGGGGGTTTCCTCACAGACCACTGCTGAAGTTTGGCACGAACCTGAGCTGAAGGTCCAGGCGAGGCGGTGGGGGAGGGGCACGGCCCGTCTTGCAAGGAGAAGTGAGCGATGAAGACGATGAGCTTCGCAAACGCACCGCGGACCTCGGCGCTCGGGCACTCAAGCAGGTACTCAGAGAACCGGTTGGGATACGCGAACAGGACGTTGTGTGCAAACCAATAGCGTACATTCTTACTGTGTCTCAGCAGGATGCAGAGGGCGTCATACCTGCAAGGAAGGATGAGGACAAGATTATAAATCGGGGGGGGAATATCACACACAAAAAATTAGTACCCTGAACACACACGAAAGCCGCGCTCACCAGTCACTGGCAGGACCCCGGACCACTTTCTTGGTGTGAAAACCTGTGCTGAAGAGGAACCGAGCAGCCAGCTGAGCACTTATCATAGCAATCTCCTCTGCCTCTGGCAGAAGATGGTCTTGTCCTGATAAAGAGAGAACAATCATCACCACACAGCCTGACAATCTCAGCAATGTGCTCAGTTTCCTTTAGAAAAACACAAAAAAAAAAAAGACTAAGAATCTCTTCAGCTACCTAAAGGAACTATACAATTCCAAGTTTACTCATTTTTGTCTGCGATCTTGACAATTCGAAAACACCTTAAATGTTTGATCTTTTCACAAAATTATTGACAGTTTGAACATTGATTTACATGGGAAAGACTGCAAAACAAGACAATGAAAAAAATACATAAATTCAAAACTTTGCTTACCATTACGCTCTGTTAGTCAAGTACATTAGGATAAATGTGCATCAATTTGATGACTTACAAATGTTTGTTTTTTGGGGGTTTTTTTTAAAGCGAGATAAATTTGTTGGGTTGAAGATTGATTTCCCAAAACCACCTTTCATGAGTTTGGTTCGTTGTTAAGTCTGAAAGAGTAGCTTTAGTTATATAAATAACAGGTTGCAAATATAGAAACTATTCAGTTGCTTGACGTCCTCTGCACTGATTACTTCTCTCATAAGAGTACCGGATAACAGGATTAGGCTCAGGCTATTTAATAATTCATTGGTTCTTTTTATTGTGCAGTGCAGTTCTCGGCAGCCGGCACTAAACTATCATCCATCAATTTTTCCACTTGCTGATGTTTTATATTGAAAGATGCTGGAACCCAAACTGGTCCAGCTTTAAATATACTTGTTTTTAAGCCTATACAATTGGTAATGTTTTTGTAGCTGAGGGGCTTCAAAAGGAAAAAATATTAATGTTTATGAAGTTTTATTTATTTTACTGTCTGACTTTTTTTTTTTTTTTTTTTAATCTGGAGCAAACAGATTTTGTGTGCATACTAATACAGCATCTAAATGGCACAATAAGGGCCTTTGCAATGCCCAAATAGCTTAAAGCTGTAGTTAAATAAATTGTTTCAACAATAAAAACAAACCAACAAAAGTAATGCGTACCTGGAGGAGGGTTTAAATAGACACTGTTACAGGTCAGAAGTTTCTTAATGAACTGGAAATATTCCAGGCTGTATTGCATTCGGTTGTGCATGAATTGGACGTTCTGCTTGCGGACACTGCACTCGATGACGCTCGGCATCTTGATCTGCTGCGGCTTGGTGGAAGAGATGGTCAACTCGGAGATATACTTGACAAGCTCGCTGTCCTTGTCCAGTGAGTCCATGCGCTCATAGAACAGGATGTAGGCGTTCCACCAGCGCTTCTGCCTCCTGTACGACATCCTCTTCATCATGTGGTCGAACACCTCGCCCATGTATTCCCCTCCAAAGCACTGGTTCTTCATCTCCTCTTCATCGTCCATCTTGCACTCAGTCACATCCCCATCATCAAACTTGTACCAGCGGTTCTTCTCGCCATCGCCCCCGTTCCTCTGGATAATGTAGGAATAGTAATGGCCGCCACTGGCCTGGCCTGAGTGGACCAGCACTCCCACCAGACGATACTTGGAGCTGCCCTGGGGCGTGGGCTCAGACGGCTCATTCTGTTGGATCACCTGATTCTCCGGGTTGACGTCGTCGCCCTCTAGTTTGGCCACGCCTGCTACCGTGTATGGCTCCATGTCCAACTCTCTGGGAAACTCAAAGTAGTCATTGAATTTAATGGCACATTCCCTCTCCCAGTCGTAGTCGAAACGCTTCAGCTGGATGGCTAAAACAGGAGGCAGCTTCTTGATCAGCAGACGCTTCACTGTGTCCACCTGACAAGGGGAGAAATCAGGAGAACCATTAGGTCTTTGAACAGTGACTACCATTGATTAAATTTATATTAGGAATTACATCAATATTAGAATTCAGGAAATTTAATGTTATTCGGTTTTATATATTTTTTAAGATGCTGTATTTTTGATCATTATGTCCCACAAGTGAAGTTTTGAAATAAACAAGGAAAAATTGAAAACCTTCATTTATTTGCAAGCCATACATGTTGAGGTTTAACAAATTGAATTAATATATGGGCAAAAAATGAACCAATGTGTCGTATTTTGATTTACACTTGCATTATCTCACATGACAGTTTTCACTATTCCCTCATGATACAAATTAGAAGTATCTCAGTTTTAGATCAGTTGGCAAGCAGAAGATTGTTATGATCTCACCTTCTTGTTGCACTTCTCA
This sequence comes from Malacoctenus gilli, assembly GCA_032164315.1. Classification (NCBI taxonomy): domain Eukaryota; kingdom Metazoa; phylum Chordata; class Actinopteri; order Blenniiformes; family Labrisomidae; genus Malacoctenus; species Malacoctenus gilli. Next base: position 16,817,325 of record JASSRZ010000023.1, on the reverse strand, counting down.
CAGTGGTAGGCATTGGCTCCTTCCAGCAGATCTCCTTTAACGTACTGCTCCATTGAGTCCAACAGGTTCTGGTGGTTTCTGATGTCCACGTTGAGTGTTGTGAACGACTCCTCGCACTCATACCTGACAACACAAACATCATTAGTCCTGTGAAAAATAAATGAACCAACATGCTAAGGCCTTTCTTTGCAACCATGTGGGGGATGAAATAAATGCACTTACCTGTGGGGGCATCCCTGACAGATTTTCTGATCAGCAAAGGACCCTCCCAGCACTTTGCTCAGCATGGCTGGGTGGCCCAGGGCTTTCAGGGCTTCATCCAAACTGTCCACCAGAGAGTTAAAAAACTCTAGTGCATCGTGCTGTTCCCTCAAGTTTACGGGCTCGCCCCATAACCTACAAAGATGAAAAGTGAGGAAGACAATTTAACAGCTGCAAGACGGGCAAAGATTCAGATTCTTAAGGAAATTCATCTCAAATACCTGAACTGTTTCCAGAATCCTCGGGGGACGTAGTACTGCAGTCTGGATGCAGCCAGATGCCCAAAGATGACCTGTAGATGGCGCAGTACCCCGATGTTGTACTCCTTCCTGTCCTCTGACTTACTGGAGGGTTTATCATCAAACTGATGATGGTAGCTGAACACTTCATCGCGAGGATCAACATTACTCTGTGGAATCATAACATATAGGGGAAATATATTTATAGTATCCTAAATCCTTATTGTACAACTGGGAGCCCATTTTGTGGCTCACTTCTTACTGAGAAAACACTAAGAGTGTCAACAGGTAACATTTGTGATGCCCTCAGCTCCAAGTTCAGCCTACATGGTTTACACTTAGAGTTGGCCGTTGTGTCAGTCAATAGATGCTGAGAAAGGATGAAAATCTTCATTGGGCAAAAAAAAAACACACAACGTCGACTTGCTGTGTACCTCATTCTCCTGCTTTTCATCCCCTGACATGTCATCGTCTACATCAGTGCCTGTGCCCTCAATGGCCAGGATGCCATTGCGAATGGGGGGGATCATGTAGAGCTGCTGAATGACCGAGTTCATGTAGCAGGTGGCCCCGGCATTCTTCAGACCCACAAAACCTTTGTTGGGCCGTGGTCCCACAGGAGGCAAGTACTCCCACTCCGTCAGTGTCTCACAACCTGGAAAGGGAGTTGAAAATACTGTCATTCTTCATATAGAAAAATGTTAACGTGTAATAATATGGGAAGATCAAGTGATGACTACATACCTAGGTAGTACATGTCAGTGAGGGTGTCAACGATTTGTTTCAGGTTGCGGACACATCCGACAGCCAGCGCCACGAGGAGCTCAAATCCGGCGTTGATGGAAGCAGGAGTGCTGCACACAGGAATAGCCTGCTCTGTGGGGAACTCGCCACTTTTCATGTATTGCAGGTAAACATTAGATGCTGGGAAGATGAAGTCATCTATCAGCTCCTGGTGAAAAAGAAAGAAACGTTTTAGGGAATTTCAAGAGCAGCCTCATAACTACAGAAAGGTTGGTTTTACCAGATCTCTTCCTTGAAGGCCTGTTCCTTTTACCTTGATGAGGTTTGCTCCTCCTTTCTCACAGCCAATATAGTACTTTTTCTCAGGTGTCTGGAAAGCAAGAAGCTCTTTGGTGACCCCAAGATGGCCCTCCAGGATCGTCTCCTCAACACCGGTCTCCCCTGTTCTCTTAACCTCATCCTAGTAAAAGAAAGCACATTGTGTCCAGTGGTGAAATCAAAACCAACACTGAAAAACACACACCGAATAAAGTCAAGCATATCTGATGTGGAAAACTAATTTCATCCTGAGATTAATAGACTGTTTTACCCGTATCCTCTTTAGCCAGTCGATCTCATTGTTGAGCAGCACCTCAGCGTTTGGCAGGTTGATGTTGCTGTTGTAGGCATAGTTCAGTAGATGTCTCAGCAACGTGAAGTAGTCACCGGCATGTTTTGCTCGCTCTTTGGCTGTACTCTGCAATCAAATATAGAGAGTTCAGAATTAAGACGCTGTAGGGCATTTCACTCAGATACAGAAGCATTGGGAGGGGGTTAGAATAAAAAGGGGGAGCGAGAAAAAAAACAGGACAAGTCTAGACTCTCACCCCCAGCACAGTGAAGAGGAGGGTGATAAAGAAGAGGAGGGGTCGATGGCCCATACAGCACCGAGTTGCCATTAGGAAAAATTGCTCCTGAGCCATTTGACGAACAGATCTGTTCAAAGAGATTTCAGCATCAGCAACATTATATTCTCTCAGAACCGTAAAACGCTCTGGATAATGATGAGAAGATCTCTTTCACTCCAGTCAGCACTTTTACACTTCAGTAAGTGGCTAGCATGGCGTGCAGAGGCTTATACTTACTTGCTGTGGCAGTGTAGCAGCAAGTCTATGATGAAGGTCTGCCAAGCCTTCTCCTTACTGAGCGTGTCCAGAGCCGTGGGCATGAGGGCGAAACACAGTGTCATCACTTCCAGGGCCTCACAGCACACCTGCTCATCTTCTCCATCTGGCTCTTTCGCTGCATTGGTCTAGAAAGAAAAACACCAATAATAAATATAAGACAAACATATGGCTGATATATTGTTAGGGCAAAAGCCAGCAAACTGTAACTTTTGTGCTATATCAATAAACACTTATGACCAGTCAAAAAATATTTACATCTATCAAACTTTTTTCTACCTTTTCGTAGATCTTGCTGATCTCTTCATTAGAACTGAAGACGAGCTGCACTGTGCCACAGCCTGAAGCCCATACGATTTTCTGTACAGCTCGAATGACACAAATGTCCGGGATGTACTTCGATGCCTGGAAGAAGTTCTGGTGAAAACAATGGCATAAATTGTATTACTTAAAGTCCAACTGAAACATACTTTCCAATATATATCCAGTGTTTGCATTAACGGAGATTTTGAGATTCTTCATAAACTGACTCATCCAAAGATACACACGTAAACTATAAGTCAAAACCTCTCCTTCACACGCTGCATGAAAATCTCTGAAATTCTCTGGTACCTCATCAGAAATCTGCTGAGCCAGGCGAATAGCTACATTTCTCAGCATGCATTCTGAGGCAGGGTTGGGGATGTTTTGCAGGGCACTCTGCAGGACCAGGGCCTGGTCATGCGTGGCTTGATTTATCTGAAAAGAGGAAACGAGAAAGAAACACGTCAAGGATGTGGCAAGCATGCTCTGAGCAACAAGTTATACAGGTTTGTGTCTGCAGAAGCTATGTGTGTGTTCTAACCGGAGAGACAGGAATATTCCCCTCAGCATTGGGTTGGCAAGCCTCTGCTACTGCTTTTACATGTCCAAAGCCGACAGCTGTAAGGAGGAGCTTGGCAATCTTCAACGCATTGAGGTAAGCCCCACGTCGGGTCTCCATGTCCGCCGATGGGAGGAAGTTGTTTCTGGTGAGCATGCTCAGAACCAGGGGCAGACCACCACTCTTCAGGAAGTTGTACTGGAAGTCACTGGCGTCCTCTCCCAGAGTGGCACTGGCTGGCATCAGCAAAGCATACACAACCTGCAACATAAGCAAAAAGAGAATTATCTATCTTGCACACCAACAGATCCAAACAATCCAGACTACTTCACTCAGTAGATTTGTAAGAAAGTCTTGCATCTTTGCTGAACAAGGAAAAATTCTGCATTTCTGATGCAAAGAACTGATATTTGACAAGGTGAAAGTGTAATTACAAATTTTGCCATGTGAATCAGTCCGCATAAATTGGAAAATCCATGAACCGGGCCTAAAACATAGCAAGGTTTTTGATAAAGGAGGACCTCTTACCTCAATGAGGTAGAGAACTTGTGAGGGTGATGGACCGAAGAAGCGCGAGTCCAGTGAAGGACTCAGGCTGTTTTCACCAAGCTTGGCATGGTCCAGACACACAGCCCTCAGATTCTCAACTGTAGTGTTATCTATGGACATGCAAGCAACACAAGCATGACAAATGAGATTGCACTGTCGACGTACAGCCGTGTAGGAGCATGATTTATAAGCATAATGGGTGTATGAGTTTATGTATACCGGGAGGCATAAGCTTCATGAGAACTCGAGCTCCATCTCTGAGCAGAGGCATGTTGAGGTTGCAGCCCAGGTCAGCAACCTGCCACAGGAAGGAGATGTAGCGAAGGTGCAGTGACATGATCTGGAAAAAAGAGTGGAAAGTGTTACCTATAAAATAATTTTCGTGAGAGAGATGATAACCAAAATAGTCAATCTAGACGAATTCCTTGAGAAGTAATCAGGTAAGAAGGAGACAAAATCCAACTAAGGATAAAATGTTTTTTAAATTGATTAAAAGCATTTTGTAAACTTAGATCGATAAAAGCTAAGTGCTTACTATTATTGATTCTTGGGATTAATACAGGGTTAAACAACATTAGGTGAACTAAATACCTTGGAAACATCCTGTTCAAAGAGATCACTTAGTATCTTCTCTTTTAACTCACCACACCAGGAAGACAGCTTTCCACCTCAGGGTTGGGCCCATCACTATAGTGGTTGCCATGGTTACCAGGGGAGCCAGTCGATGAGTCAGATGAGCTATCTGGACTCGAGGGCATGTTGGCGCTCACCTGGGTCAGCTTGGCTGTGATCAACTGGATGAAAAGTAGAGAATAAAGAGAGTAAGTTTGCATACCTGTTAATTTATAAGTCAATGAGTCCTGATTGTGTCTCCTTATTGAAAAAACAGACACATATCCTTGTAGAAATAAATTCTCAAACACAGTGGATGGAAACACTTAATGTAATGCATAATTAATGAATGAGAATAATAGAGGTCAATTAGCTACAAAGGTGGTGGGGAAAAAAAGTGGAAAAGAGCCGCAGCTCAGCAGCAGTCAGTAAATATTTCTATTATCTGTCCAAAAGAGGAGCACATTCTCACCGTTTTGTCCTTCAAATTGAGCTGTCCAATCAGCTTCCTGTCGTCAGCTGGATCTACAACCTCCCCGCCAATAAAGAGCTCGATCTTGGTGTGTGCAGCATTGGCTTTTATCCTGTTGAGAATGCCACGCCGTACCGAGCCAATTGTGTCATTTGTGTGTGACCAAATGTCCAAATCATCCACCTGACGTCCTTGGTTGGGGAATCGTACTATCAATGTGATATGCTTTCCTCGGAAAGCCCTGCAAATGAGAGAGCACAAACAAGCTGAAGTGAAGCAGTAGAGACACAACACTGGCTCATGAGGAGTAATAATTAAAACACTTGAAAAAGGCCCATTTACCTAGACATGGGCAGTATGGTCCTCTCCTCATGGTAATCACTGTCACACTCATTGATATACTCCTTGAGCACAGTGAGAACCCGCACCATCCGGATGGCCTCTTGACGGGCACAGTTGATGCTGTCTTTGTCTCCATCCAACACACAAAGAGTGTCGTAGGACGCTTTCAGGCGGTCAAAACACGACTGGATGAAATCTTCATGAATTTCCACCTGAATGGGGAAAAAAGCCAGTGGAGAATTATTCTGGCGCACATGCACGTGAACAAAGAGCTCTGAGATTAAAGTCTTTACATACCTGATTGACTTGCAGTTTAGGTCCGAGGTTGGTATAAATCTCTTTGAGCAGGTCAATGGCTCGGCTTGCAATGTCATCACTTCCTTGAATTACAACCTAGGAAAATATGCAAACATACAATGTTGTCGTTTGTGTTTGAGGACTGTTGGAAGTACTAAATCACAGAGGAGACTTCTAAATTACTACATTGTATCTGCCCTCCTACTTTGCTTACCCTAACCCTTAAATGTTCATGTGACATGCCGGCTGTATTAAAGCCTGCTGAATCAGTTCTTTGTTGATGGGCAGTAAATGCCAAGATGCAGGTTTGAACTTGTCAAAGAATTGCAAATCTATCATGTCTTGTAAAAGTAAACAATGAGAACTCTATTGATGTGCAACTGTTAAAACAACTCTGCTTACCCTCCAGAGATAGTCCAAGCCTATTAGTTCCAGGTCATCCATCATGTAGGCCCTGCGCTTTGCTACCAGCTTGCCCTCTCTACAGTTGACAGCCTTGAAGAACCTCTCAAAGCACTTCATGCCATTCTCTGTCAGCAGAGATGGGTCCAACTGCAAAACGTTGTTCTCAAAGAAATCCTTATTGATGTCTGGATCCAGGTCTGGCTCATCCCCCATGAGCTTGGAATACCTAGGTGATGACAGGAAAAACCTCGCTCAGGAAAAAAAATCCTTGCTGATGAATGAATAGCAACAGTCATTCAGGCCAAAAGAGAGTCAAAAGATCAAAATTAAACAATACCACTTGAAGCAGGCCTCACGGTCGCACAGAAATACTGCGTTCTCTGCCAGACACTTCCAGATCTGTTTGGCCTGAGGAGCACATAGCCACAGCTGGCCATCTTTTAGTAGGAACCTGAAAAAATGAAAACAGCATCAGCAATGAACAGTGGTGGCCTGAAGGTGGATCCAAACTTGCGTCATAATAGCCAGTGGGGTTAAAGCACTGGGCAGCCCTTCATCTTTCCTAATTATCCCCAGCTGCCTTTGAAGAGGGTACTTCACTGCAACAGCGTGGCCATCACACAAGTACAAGGTTGTATTTTGTGGTCAAGACGTGCTGTATTTTCATCACCACATGACTGAAATCGAAAATCATTGTCGATTTCAGCAATGACGAAAGAATAGAGCCAAGATTTACCGGCTCAAAAAATTTATTTCTGTGAATAAGGCGAGTGAGAAGTTTTGACAACTGATTATACTCGTCTTTGAATGATGCAACAGATAATGAGTTGAACTTGAGGCAGTAAATAAGGTATTTCCATCTTCACTCAGATTGTTAAGTGAATACTGAGAAAACGTGCCAACTGCCTTACGTTTAATACATCTGTTCATTCACTCTTGTCTAGACAAAGAGATTTAAAATACAGTACCTCAGGAAGTTGAGCCGTTCCTGTACTTCCTGGACATGGCTGTAGCGACTTCCTGGTCTGACTGTCTGGGGGTCGAACTCTGCTTGTTCTTCTGTAAACGCAAACAAAGTCTTGTCAGATATCATACACCAAAACACTGTTGATCCAAACGCAGCAACAGTGAAACCACACCATCTGGCAAGCACCACATCTGACCCAGACACAGTACCTTTGGAGAACTGCCTCATGGTCTCCATGTAGGCCGAGAGGTTCTCAGCTACCAGCGTGACCAGAGCGTGGTTATGCTGCAGCTGGTTGATCAGGTCATGGCGGTAAAACACATGAGGGCTTCTCTGGGTTTGACTGGGAAGAGAGCAGTAAGAGGAGAGGTGGATGTGAAGAGAACCGAAGGAAATAGATGGGGGAGGGAAAACACATTGAGAACAAAGCTGACCTTTTTGGGAGAGAGAAAAAACAACTGATTTATCTGTTTTACTGAGGGGAATAAAGAAAAGCACTTTTGGCGTTTCCCTGTGTGAATGTGTGTTGCAGAATAACCAGCAGAAAAGACATATCGATGAAGAACATTTCCTGCCTTGTTCCCACAAACAGGTTTCTGGTTTGAAAGCCAAACCTGAGACCAAATGAGCCTGTAAACCAGGCAGGTTTTGGATACCCAACCCCATAGAAAAGCAACATCACCTCACTGCAACTTGCAACATATTCAAAATCTTGAACTGATTCCAGTTGTAAGTAACAAAGACTTATCAAAATTGCCTTAAATCAATAAAATTTGCGTGAATTCACATTCGTGGAACCAAGGCACGAATAGCCATTTGATATTTTGCAATACATGATTTGAGAGAAGAACTGGCATCAGGAAGAGTAGGGCTCCATCTCAAAGGACTTTTCATTGCATTTCGACCAGTGTTAAAACCTTTTTGGAGTAACATCGTAATTATTACAATGGACCAAATATCAGGGGGAAATTGCCCCTAAAAAATGTTGAACAAACAATGTCACAGAGGGATCATGTTGTGACATTGAAAATAAATGATCAAGGGACACAATATATACACTGTGGTTTGACCCGTCAAACCCTAAAACACAAAATACACAAAACAGCTTTTGCATCTGGTAGCATTTGTCTTGAAGTTAAAAAAATCACCCCTGAGTTTGACAAACTGGAATTCATAGTGGGTATTTAGCAAAGGGGGCTCATTTAGTTTCTTCCATTTTTTCCCCAAAACTTCACATAAAAATGAATGCAAAAACACCTCATATGTGCTTGTTGAGTGTATGGAAAACATGTTGAAACATATGGGAAAAAAAGCATGTGAAATGCATCATTTCTCCACCCCCAAGATCTGAAGTTAAAGGTTTATTTACTTCTTGGTCATGCTGCAGTCTTGTTTGACTGAATTACACACGCGCAGAACCGACAGGGAGCTCAGGGTGGAAAACTTGTCATTTGAGATGAAACCCAAGAAAGAAGGGCTGAAGCTCAG
>JASSRZ010000023.1:16792340-16808824 GCA_032164315.1 Malacoctenus gilli | reverse complement strand
CCCGTCAAACCCTAAAACACAAAATACACAAAACAGCTTTTGCATCTGGTAGCATTTGTCTTGAAGTTAAAAAAATCGCCCCTGAGTTTGACAAACTGGAATTCATAGTGGGTATTTAGCAAAGGGGGCTCATTTAGTTTCTTCCATTTTTTTCCCAAAACTTCACATAAAAATGAATGCAAAAACACCTCATATTTGCTTGTTGAGTGTATGGAAAACATGTTGAAACATATGGGGGAAAAAAAGCATGTGAAATGCATCATTTCTCCACCCCCAAGATCTGAAGCTAAAGGTTTATTTACTTCTTGGTCATGCTGCAGTCTTGTTTGACTGAATTACACACACGCAGAACCGACAGGGAGCTCAGGGTGGAAAACTTGTCATTTGAGATGAAACCCAAGAAAGAAGGGCTGAAGCTCAGATTTATAGCAAAGATTTTACATTTTGTATGAAGTGTGCGATGTAAACATGTTCAAGAGAAAGTTAGACTTGACGTGACACAAAAGAAGAACCCTGGAATTAACACTTAACTTACCCCACTAAGTTCGTTTGTATGTTAATTGGCATTTTCTTTCTGAAAAACAACAGGCATGCATACTACATATTTTCTAGAGTGACCATTAAAAAATTTCTACTTCAGATCAAAACAATTTTTAACTGCTGTTGTAAAATATATTAAATCATTCTTGAATAAATACGAACATCCTTATCTTGTGATTTATTTTATGTAAATAAATATTGAATCCTATATACTCAGTTTTTACAATTTGGCTCAAAACAGTTCACTGTGGAAAGGTTCAGGGTTACATTGGTTAACTTGTCAAATGGTGAACTGTTGCATGTGTAACGGCAACTGCAAGTCTATTGCAGCTGAAAGAATGAATGACTGTGCAAAGGGGTCAATCACTTCCCCAAGCAATTAAATTGGTTACATGTCCCTGAAGTGCACATTTGGTCAAAACCTTCCACTGAAACATGATGCACCTAAAAATGAAGCTGTTGTGGTTTAAATGTTTGAAATATTACGTATATAAAACACAATACACCTTGCCAATGTAGAATAGACCTGATCTATTCTAATCCTTTGATTATTAAAAAAAAATACATTCTGCATGGTCCTACCTGAGGTTTTGTGGAGCTTCTCCAAAGAGACTGCAGATTTCTCTGATCTGCTTCAGGGCAGGGATCACCCATTTATCGTTGGTCCGTAGTTCCTCAATGAAGCGATCTATCCACTGGATCTTCTGGGTGTCCCGATCCTGTGACAGGAAGCAAAACCCATTCAAAATGTGCAGGTCAATGGGATCTCCGTCTTCTGCGCTGACATGCAGGTGGTGAGTTCACCAGCAAACACTCCAGTAAGTACCTGCGAGCAACTGTAGTCCAAAATCTTGATATGAGCACTGAGAGCCTGGTCCATTATGTCCACAGGCACATCATCACTGTGAGCCAGGTTCCATAGCAGGTTGAGGACCTTGTGGGCCATCACACCATCCTTATCATCTTCAGCCAAGCGTCGGATAAGCTCCAACAGTTTCTCACGCTGCTTCTTACTGGCATTGGTCCAGCTTGCCTGGAAGAGGCAGAAAGGAGGAGCAATGCAGTTGAGGGGTTAGGGCTTGAAATCACAATATGATGCAGCGATGCAGCACCTAAACTGTAATAGTTTGATGCAAAAAAAACAAGGATGCATTTATGATGAGAACTCCTCACCTTAAAACAGTCGAAAAGGTGATCAAGCTGCTCGGGTGAGAAGTCCCATGCCAGCTTGGCCAGGAGGTCATGGACATTCTTCACGATGGCCTCGTGTTTACCAGCCTGCAGATGCAAACAAATTCAGATCATGTAACAATAATTTAAACCACAAATCAAAACCATGCTCGCCGTAAATGAATAAACTTGTGCTCAGCAACTTTGCTTGTGCTAGTCGAATAAAACAAAAAATATATAATTGTTGCAGTGCACCTGTGCAGCCCAGATGTTGTCCAGATCCTGCATGGTAAGAGCTTTCTCTTTAATCACGAAGCGAAGGATCTTCTCCAGTTTTTCGACATACTGCGGCTGGTGCAAACTGTCCCTGAGCACGATGGACAGGATATGGTTCTGCTGGATCCATTCCTGGGGAGTTGAAGAAGAAATTCCCTTTTTTGCTATTCTTTAAAAAATGCAAGTCCTTCTAATAAAAAACAAACAAAAAAAACAACTTGAAACTTGAGCTGCTCTTACCGCCATGCGCTCTGCAGTCAGCCATTCCTCTTCCTCTGGGTTATGTCGATGAGTGTAGTAGGAAACACTGGAGATCACCTTGTTTACTTCATTTAGTGCATTCATTTTGCCATTAAAAGAAGAAATTTGCAATAACCTGACAAGAGAAAAATTAAACGTTAAACATTTGACTAAGAAATAGCAGTAAAAGTTGACAGAATCTTCAATAAACTTGAGGCCACAAAGCCAAGGATGTTTTTTCAATCTCACCTAAGAATCATTTTTAATCTAAAAATCTCTAAATTCTTCACGGTCTCCTCCTGCCCTGGTACACGAGAAGCCAGATTTTTCAGAGACTTGATTATCATGGACAGTGCGTCGTTTTTGGCTTCATTCTTGGCCTCTTTCTTGAGCTCCTCATCAGTGAGATTCTCAAGAAACTGGGGTACCATCTCGATGACTGGAAGGAAGTACTTCTTCACCGTGTGCAACGTGAGGAATTCATAACACTGGCCGAAAGGTCTGTGACAGAGACAACGAAACAAAAGGTTATAAATGTGACACGTGCATGCAATATCATATAGCATACTGCTGAAGAGCTCACTTGATAAGTGCAGCGATGATCTGGACGTTCAGTGCTTGGCCGCTCATGAAGCGATCGTGCAGCATTTGAAACCCGTTTAACGTGCCGAATTTGTTTATCAAGTCGACAAGCCAGCCCTGAAAATACAAATGATAGAAGAAAACTCAGTTTAGACACTGGTGGAAAAACACAAACTCTCAACAACAAGTCAAATGTTGAAAAAAATGGATCAGATAATCTTCCTATACATCCTTGTTCTGTCTCCCATTTTTTCAACTTCAAAGCTTTTATTCTTTGTTCCCTTAATTTTTATCTGAGAAATAGATTCACGGCTGGGGGACAAAGCTTGTCAGAGGAGAGTTAAGAGATCTAACATGTTAAAAAAGAAAGAAAAAAATCCACTGTTGAGCAATTTAATGAAGTTAAACTGAAAAGTTTGTATTGTGATTAAACTTGCAGAAATGGCTGATTGGATGCCACTTGTGTAAACCAAATGGGAGCAAAATATGACTTCACAGTAACAGTTGTAGAACCTTAAGTGGTGCTGGGCCTCCTGCCAACAGACAGGCAGACAAGAGCCGCAGTAGCATTCACACTGACCCTGTGCCCACGCTGCATTCATCGCTCTCAATGCAAAATTCCTTCTCTCTGGTGTATCCACCTTCTCTTTTCTGACAAGCATTTGGATGTCTTATGGATTGTGATTTTCATCCTTTTTATTATCAGGATACACAAGAGAGGGATTTTCTTTGTTACATGAGAGCCCTTTAGGGTACAAGTGAAATGTCACTCTATGAATTCGGTCTTGAAGGAGGAAAGATGGGCCAGCTGCCCTCAGGAGGAAGATTATGGTCAGTTCTCTGCATGACAACATCATTTTTCTTTTTCTGTACAGCTCAACAAATCCAACCTTTTCCTCATGTAAATCCAATGGAAATAATACAAACGGGTAGAGTGAAGACACGATCTGTGATGAAAGAAATTGTTGTACAATTGATTGCTCAGTTGTTCAAGTAAGTCACCTTTGGAGACCGTGGGTCTGGTGGTCTGGCAAAGAGCTCATCATCAGCCAGCTGTGCTCCAGCAGGGACGGTCTCAGAGGGCCGTGTGCCATTGTAGATGTGGAACTTGCAGTGAGGGTTGGTGGCCATGGCCAGCAGCTCCAGCAGAGGGAACCAGTCCTGAGAGAGCTTGGCCACACACAGCTCCACCAGTCGGTGTGTGTTATTAATGATACACCTCTGTACGACAAAAAAAAAAAATTCAAAATTGCGGAGTCAAAACAAACAATAAAACTAATGACTTTACAAATGTGCAGTGCACAAATGTAGCATTTTTACAGAAACATCCGTCAAACTATGTATGGATTCACACCATTTTCAAGAAAGGCTATTAAGCTAGATTCTAAACATGGCTCTTGATTGGCTCACAAGTTGGGAGAAACCAGATACGAGTAATCAATACAGACCGACTCACCACAGCACTCTAAATAAGCTTTCAAGGCTTTGACCATGCAGTGCAGAAAAATCTGGTGTTTCTTAAAGATTATATGAGTCAATAACAAGAAAAAGTAGAGCACAAAATCATCTGTAGGAACAACAGAGGTTCTTAAACTGGAAATAGCAGGATATTATCTCGCGTGTGAAAAAGAAACAAAAACTATTCAAATTCTTACATTAATTTTTATGACTAGTTTACAGCATCTCAAAAAAAACAAAAAAACAACCAGCCTCAACTTATAGCCAAAGGATATTCCATTAGAAAAAAAAACCCAAAACATTTTCCATCTGTTCCTACAGCCGTTACTCTTTGATGAACCTTTATAGTGTAATGGAATTTGTGTGTTAATTGGCTACAAGCTTCATAAGTTCTTTGATTCGAGCAAGGATAGAAGAAGAAAAGTCAAATTGAAGACTCACATGAATCTCAAACTTCCAGCCACTGACCGCCTCATCTGTCAGGATCTTTGTAAAGGAAATGGTCAGACCATCTCGGAAAAACCTCTGACATGCCTCACACTTCACATCCAGTCCTGCAATGGAGGATATCTCGCTTTTAATACCATAAGATCAGTCACATTTGCAGGGTATTTTTCTAATGCAGTCAAGTCAATCCATAATCCATACCTTTTTTACTCAGGTCAATAGCAGCTTCCAGGAGGACTTCCAACTCTCCTTTTGGCAAAACTGGAACGACCCAACGAGGCCTGAAGAAAAAACATAGGAGATGAAACGTCAAGAACAACATTATACCAACAATATAATTGAACCGGTGAAGTCTGTGTGCAAGCGGATACCTGTTGATCATATCATCAAGTTTGGCCAGGTCAGTGTGAGGGAAAGCAGGCTCCTCCTCTTCCAGCTGAGGGGGACCATCCCCCTGAGCCTGCTCATCTGGTGGGCTCACTGGAGAGTTCTCATTCGATGAGTTAGGAGATGATGTCTGAAAACATCACAACCAAAAAAAAATTTGAATGAATGACTCAACTTTGTAGATTCCTAAAACAATTCACTTCAAACTGATAATCTTGTTTTAAACTTGGCTTAAAGATCTGATTTCAGATCAAACTTTTCTGCAACAACTTTCAGGAACAGAAACCATTTGGTCAGTTCATGTGCTCCATAAAAAAGGTTGACATTTTCTAAATTGATCACACAGGACACAAAGAATTCAACTGCAGCAGTGTGAACAACAATATAGACCCAAAAAGAAAAAAATTCTTTAACTTCCACATGCAAAGCCAATTGCAGCATTGTTTTATGTGCAATGTGACCATTCAACAAATGATAAAGTCCACTCTGGTTTTATACTTCCTTTTATTACTCCTAACTTGCCTTTTTATGACTTTTCCATACCAATAAAAAATGTTAGTCAAACCTTTGCCAAAGAAGTTCACAAGACGCTAGGGTCAAGACGTTTCAAAATTACTTATATTGTGACAGTGTAGAAAGACCTTTTGCACACTGTTTTTAAGACGAGAGTCTGCTTTGACATCCTACACAGCCGAGATGAATGCACACTGAGCACACTCTGTGAGCACAGCATGCAGATTAGTGACCTCTGTTAACCAAACCAGCTGACTTGTGGTTTAGCTGTATGCCAACCTCACAAAGATGAAATAATTTCACACTTTTATTCTATGCTCTTCTGTATTGAAAGGAGCGACCAAGAAATCAGCTAATGTAACTAATTTCTTTGTGTTTCGCAGAAAATTATGGGAGACAAGAAGCCAGTGTTAGCTAACGTTCAAGTGTTTCTTCATCTGCCAGAGAAAAAGAAAACAGCTTCAAATCAAGATAATCACACTGGGTATGAAAGAATCCTGAAATTGGGGGAAAGGAACCATTTCTCAGGCCATAGCTACTTAGCGTTTAAGCTCGCGGTCTCTCAAAGTCCCATCAATAGCTCACACACAGGCTGATAATTTATTTAATTTGAATACTCCTCTGGTCTCTCTCTAACAAGCTCCCAGACCTATACAATGGGGCATTTTAGATCAACCGTATTCCCGCAGCAGACAAATAAAACATTAGTTTGGATGTGAACCATCAAAAGGCTCTGAATAGACTCAGATCTTAATAAACTACAATACCTCAAATTAAGTTGATAGTTTATCTTGCTAACACTCTTTAGCAGTCTGGTTTTGTCCCTTTTGCATGTATTTCTCCATGAAGCCGCTTGGTCTTTTGTTGTAAATGACAAAAAAACTCCACAAAAAAACAGTGCAGGTTCTCAGTTGAAATTACTTATTGACTTGAAAGGCAAGACTGTGGCTTTATTTGTCAGACGTGTGTTTCGATCGTGATATGTACCAGTAAAACACAAAAAACAAACAAACATACCACAATGCTCTTTTCGTGTTTGTGGGTCAGGTTTCCATTGTTGTACTAAGTGTACATGTATGGATGTATAGAGACACAGGTGTCCTTCCTGAAAAGGTTTTGTTTAAACGATGCCATTCAAGGCACCGTACCCATAAGTATACATAGCAATGCTCTGTTCATCCACGTCTAATGAGAAGGTAAAAAATGTGGGGACGAGCAAGGTAGAAGTACAAATGTGTTAGGATGTAGGCGTATCTCAGTTATGGTGTTTTAAAAACACTAGAAGGAAAAGTGTTATTTGAAACACAGGAAATTATGTCTCAAAAAGTGCGTTCAAGACCCATGACCATTTCTAATTTTCCTCCCTGTCTAATGTTGGTATCAGCATCAATGGTGGTGTGAGCAGCTGTGAATAAAAGAGTAAAAGAAGGGATACACATCGTCGAGAGAGAGGCATAACTGAGAAATATAAAATGTGGGGGTGTGTGGTGAAGGCTCCTTCTGCTTGGCTGACCTACATAGGCAGCTTGCCTCTCACGTCTCACCAAGGCTCATCTCTAACCAACACAGGCCTGCACATGCACACGCACAAAAACACACACACACACACACATCCTTTATCCATCACTCTGGAGGCTCTGTTCATTGATGCCTCGCCTTCACTCTCTCTCCCTCTTTTCCGCTCCCTCCTTACCCCCTTTTTTTATCCCCTTGGGCATCTGTGTGTGGTTAGGTACAGGCATTGGCTATCAGAAAAACTAATTCAAATTATTAAAAAAAAAAAAAAAAAAAAAGAAGCATAAAACAAATCACTTTGATGCAGTGTCTTCCCAGGCCAAAAGTAAAACGCACACGTTGCTCTCCATACAGGTATTTTAATTACAGGTGTCTTGTTGAAACCTATGTTAAGTTGACACTGACCTGGTTTTGTGGCAGTGGGGGTTGGCTCTGAGCATCAGGTGCCTGGCCCTGGCCCTGACTGTCATTGCCCCCCACCGGAGAGCCACGCGTGGTGGCCGTCATGCTCGCCACGGGGCAGATCTTGGCAATCTTGGCCTCTTAGGGAGCACTGACCAGGAGGGAAATCACAGCCACCTCAGCTGTCGAGCGGAGGGAAGAGAGCCTGAGCACACGAGAGAGGGACACAAGCACCTGGAGATCTGGATGTGCCGCTGAGACCATTGCATAACCTGGAGTAAAGAAGAGGGGCAAAGGTCAGAATAATCAGCAGAGGAGTGGTAGGTTACACATAATACACAAAAAAACACAAAAGCAAGGTAGGCTGACGTATGTGAAAATCAGCCCCTAAATTATTGGTGCATTCATGTACTGACCAAAGATTGCTTATCAACAACCACATTCAACAAAAGCACAATGACCAACTTTTGGTAGGCTTGCAGGTTGGTATGAACCACTGAATTGTACACCATAAGATTCACAATGTTTGAATAAAAGTCAAGATGACAATTCCAGATTTTTCACCTGCAAAAATCGATGCTGCCAAAAACCCATTGCTCTACCTGTGGCAGGTTGTGGGGTGAACTTTCTTTAGAATTATCTTCAATACTTTTTACCAAAGGAGTGCAACTTGTGTTACTGGACTAGATGTTGCTTTTAAAACACAACTCCCGTTTGGTCCAGGTCAGCTCAAAGCTCTTTGGTCATTTGTTTATCTAATAACCTTTACAAACCTTTACCTTAACCTTTGATTTTTTTTTCCCTTTATATTTTATGATAGTGAACTGTCCTACTTCCTCTGAACACCTCGTCAGTCTAGCACTTTTAAGTATTATCTGTCATTTTGGCACACATTTCTGCCACTTGTGATACATATGTGGTTGCTGCCCAGGAAAATTGAGGACACTTCAACATGCAATGATCCAATGGGACAGATCTATGGAGAGGTTCTTATCAAACACAGCAGAAAGCCTTGAAGATTATTTGTCTAATCGGTACAACCAGAATTTCCCGTTGTCAGCATCTTTACTCTGATGCATCTCAGCATTGAACCTAGTGGAGTGCAACAAGATAAATATCAGTTTATAGAGAAATACCGTGCTATTTACAGCTGTACCATTGCTTTAGAATGTTCGAATGACTGACAGTAAACCTGAACAGTCTCAGAAGTTGCCAAGACCACTTGACTTTGATGACCACAGAATTGTGAAAATGAATTTGCCCTTTTCAGCTCCTTCCTGCAATTTGATCTTACAGCCATTGCCTAGCTTTCATTTCAAAGGACATTCAGATACAATTTATTCCAAAGGATGATCATTAGTCCATTCCCAACAAGACATGGAGACAAAACTACAAAAAGAAAATTACTAGTGTAAAGAGCCACATTTACAAAGCCTGTGGATTTAGATAATAGGCTAGTTTAGAGTCAATTCATCATTACATTTGTTATGTCTTGCTGCCCCAATACCAAGGGGGACAATGCAACGGGAAACAGCATTGTGAAAACAAGTCAGTAAAGATTAAAATCAAAATACAAACTGAAAAAGGCAAAATCACAATGATTTTTCACTTCTCACAATGAATATTTCTACCTCCTTCTAGTAATAATTTGAACAGAAATTAAGCCCTGAGAGAGGATGAAACAAGACGAATTTTGCTGATTTAACCAAATTTGACTTTATACAATATTTTAACAAAGGAAAAATCCTTGTGACAATCATGAAACATAAATGGCTAAATTAAACTACTAGAAAAATTCTGAGTTAGAAAACCAATTCTGTATTCATTCTCTTTTAGAAGAGCTCTTTATACATAAATGTAAAGTGATGAGCTGCATCTGCTTTCTGAAAATACTAATGACTTCTGCCCAGCTTACATCACTGGTTTGACAACTGACTTCTGATCTTGTTTTAAATCTTCCAAAGTTATGCACTTAAAAGGTCTCCTCCTCTGTCATCACATTTTGGCCTTTGTGGGGCTGAGCTACAGACCTATAAAAAAATACAGGATGGGCTACATACGGGACAGATAGTGGCATTTAACACCAACTTACTCCTGCACCCCAAGATAGAAATTAAAGATGCAAAATGGGAGTGGTATTTTTTTTTAAATTATCAGCTCGTGTTTACACACTTACACAGAACAAACTCAATATAAGTCAGTTTCAAGCTCCAGTCTCTTTCACTTTTACTTCAATATCTCTTTTTTGTTACCTCTACTTTGTTTGTCTGGGGGTTTATTCTGATGAGTAATTCAAAAAATTGCTTGCACAGAATACAGCACTCAAGACAGGAGTCTTTCAGCTTCAGGTTCGTTTAAAAATTGACTTTATAAATTAAGGCCTTCAAGACTTTCACATAAGCACATTTCAAAACCTTTGACCTCTGCCACTGCTATTTACAACAAGCTGAGGTACTCGGCAAAGGACCAGCCTTCCATCCTCGGCTAACCGGTTCCAACACAGGAACAAAATAAAACAACCTTTGTCAAAATCAGACCAAGCTGTGCTTACCTTTGCTAAAAACCTCACAAACATACACCAATACCTAAGACTCTACAGTTTCTGAGATCCTAAAAGCTGTATTGTTTTGTTCACATCGATGAAGGCGTACTCTTCAATGTACCACAAGCTGATTAATATTGACGCCTCCATGTGTTGATGGCAGTCCATTATGTTCCAGAAATGTATTGTTTTGTTGCTTAAAATCTGGATGTACAGCACTTTGAAAGCCAGTTTTTGGGAAGTGGAGCACAAGTCACCGTAAGCATTATTATTACTACAGAATACATCGTGTTATTATGTAACTCTACTTCCCAAACTATCGCCGTCAGCTACCATTAACAGCTGGTGGTTTGGTTAGTTAACGCCTGCTGCTAGCAAGCTGCGGCAACTAACGTTAGCCTGCAAGGCGATCCGCCCAGACAGCAGAGCGGTGAAGGCCTCGTCGACCAAAGCCCACTGCGTTAAGAGACACACAGGCCTCAATACTCGCTCGGGCCTGCCATTACACTTGTCGTAGAAACCTCTGCTGCACAACCTACCAGCATCAGTATGCAGAAATCGCGATTATTTCCGAGAAAAGCTACTGATTATTCATCCGTTCCTTCAGCAATACTGCTGACCAACTGTGCTATTATAACGCCATTTGCAGGGAGCATCGGTCGTGCTAACAAGGACCAGACTAAACATTTACTAGCCGTTAGCTTCAGTGAGAAGGTAACCGCTAACATTTGTGTTTTGACAAGCGGGTTTCCGATATGACTCGACAACTAATTAAGCCCTTCATCTTCGAAATAATCAATTTAGGGATGAAAGTAGATTTCACCGTGCCGCCATCTCAATGTTGATATTAAGTCAACCCAACTATCTTCAATAAACGTTAGTGACAGGGGAGGCGTCTAGTTCCTGAAACTGAACTCAGTGTTCTGACCCGTATTACCAAATGCTAAGTTATAACTCAACTCAAACAGAGTGAAAACGATACCTCCGAGGCCAAGGTAGCACAAATTTCAACAGAGGGTTTGTTCTCTTGTAGTCGTTTCAATAAAATATTCACCTGACGCGAGTGGATGATGTCCTAATCTAACGAACTTGTAAACATGAGACGTTAAAAGGAAATGTTGCTCTTCAGTCAGTAGACGGTATCGGAGCATTTGCAGGTTAGCCAACGTTAGCTTGGCAATAGCTAATAAAACTACACATCCCTTTAAACGGCACCAGTTGCAGTTTAATCACGTTGACATCGTCAAATAATCAGCTAGAAGTGGTTTACAGTTAAAACCCTTGCAGTCGGTGGCTAACAGAAGCAAGCCAAAATGCAGTAACGTTACCTTGCAGACAGGCAGACACACACACCAGCTGACGCTAATGGTAGCCAGCTAACAATCAGCAGAGCTAGTTAGCTTAACAACTCACCAGGAATTTGATATGACTTCCCCTCTATTCACGGGCTACGTCCAGCCTTCAACGATGGTGTCGTCGTATATTACATAAACGTGGCCTATATCGTTGTCAGTTTCGTCGGGACACAAACCTGTTACGAGAAAGATCTAATTCCTACGTTTTTTTATCCAGCTTCTGGGTGTTTTTCCTGCGTCACCGGCGCGGTAACAGCCCCCCTAACTCTATCTAGTCCGGTTTCTGGGGCTTGTCACTTCGGTCCCAGCAGTCACTCACAACTTGAATCAGTTCAACATGGCGGAAGCGCAGTCGGACACAAATGCCGCTCGGTAAAAACAGGCCAGACGACTGTGTGAACTCCCGACAGTCAGCGGTGTCTACCAGCTAGTTTTGCACCACAGCCGAGAGCAGCTCCGCTAACACAACAGCCACTGAATGGAAAGGGCACAAAACCCCCTCTCTGGTTTCTGAGAAGTGACTCCAGCTCCGGCGGCGCCGTGCAATCCGCAGTTTCATTTAAACCAGGGCGAGAAAAGCGGAGAAGCCTGCCGCACTACACTACATCGCCTCCTGTCGCCCGGGGTAGTCACACATGAACAAAGTGTCCATGGAAAAATAGAAATTAAACTCTAACGCGCGATACTTCATCACTGACCAGGGCGGGCTCCTGAACTATCAGGCTCCTGGGTACAGATGTATTAGACAACTGTTCTCCGTGAACATTTAACTGCTCTTGGTTGCCTATCTTGTGTTTCTTTGAGGTCTTTTTTTTTTTTTTTTTTTTTTTTTTTACAATTTTGGTGTGTTTGGGGGTGTGTTTTTTGTATATATTTTTTTCCACTTTTTAATGTTTGTTAATATTTTTTGTTTTCAAATGTGTTATTTATAGAGCCTTTGAATATGGTAATTTTGTAAATCTTTGTTCTTGCTTTAGTTTAATTTGTCTTCAAAAATAAGTTTATTGTCATTTTGTCATTGTCATTTTGTCTCTTCTTTGCAGTTGACATTTCTCTTGTATTTATGCTTCCCTCATCAATAACGGAATGCCTTTTGTTGTTCTTGATGTTATTGTGCAGCCATTCATTTGATCATTTTTCTTCCCTTTGCTGCTGAAAGGAGTCTCTTTGTGGCTGTTTTGTGGCACTTTGGGGCCACTGGGCCTGTGCCCAGAAGCCGTTCAGTATTCCCTCCAAGACTGAAAAAAATAAAGGCAAGCTCAAGCTCACAAGCTCAAAGTCAGCAATATCTCCCAACATATTGAAAGGCTACTTTCAAAGAAAGTAGAAAAATGTTTTTGAGACATATATTCTGCAATGGTTAAGGTATAGGGAATTTTTCCTCCCAATCATGACCACAAGGCCTGCTAACCTCACATTCCTCCCCCTTCGCTTTGGTTGCGTTACTCCATGGATGATTCATAATGTCGGATTTCCAGTATAGAAAACAGGTTTCATGTATTTTAGTTTCCCCTCATAAATCCAGACTCACACCAACACTCTTTGGCAGCAAACTAAGAAAGCATACATGAATACTTTGAAAGATTTGGTGTAGTTGCAGCAAAACAGGAAGACAACAGAACGGCCCGCATCTCGACATACACTCCTAAGATGAGACAGCAAAAAACTAAGCAGCAGAAATCATGTAATCGAGTGAACAAGTCAGTCTGCCACCCCTCCCATCCTGAATTAAGCCCTGCCTCCATTGCTCTTGGGTCACCACAGGAGCTTCTGACCAAAACAAAACATTGTATTATCTCTTTTTTTCACAAAAGAGTGAAAAAACTAAGATATCTGAGATGACTGTTTATATTATGTTGGTTTTCCTTGTGAGCCTCGGTGAGATATTCTGCTTGAGGACAACAAATGAAAGTCAGATTTGTCATTTCAATGTCAGGCATTGTCCATAAACTTGACGTACTGTACAAACTCTAGAGCAACTGAGGAAAAATCAAACACATATTGTGTAAACTTACATTAAAATAAAGACAGTAGATATTCCATCAATTGAATCTATTATCTGGTGTGGTAGCTGTCCTCAGGTAGAAACTTCACCCCTTGGTCCTTATCATGTGAAGTCATAATCATATGTATTGAATAACAAAGTGTCACACTCTATTGTTTTATTTGATTAAAAAATACACACACATATATTTTACAGATTTAAAGTAAAAAAAAAAAAAACAAAGTGTGTTTTGTATGTACTGCTTATTTTTGCTGCACAATAAAGGTACAAAAACAATAAAACCTGCATTGTATTTTTAAAAATCTTTTTTTTTTCATTCACAGCACATTTAATTGATAACATTTCAATACTTCTTTGTAGTAAAGTTATTGTAATTTCAATGGCCTGACCCACTCTAGTTCAAACTGGGCTGTGTGGCCCCTGGAGTAGAATGAGTTTGACACCCCAGCATTACACTATTATCTGACAGCGTAAATCTGACATGAGACAAATTGTTTGGCCCCACATCCACCCTGAAGCCCGGTGAAAACACAGCAACTGAGTCCGGCTTCCCAGAAGACCCTCGCCGGGTTTTCGCACCCACCGCATCTATGGTAATCGTCCTATAACAGCAAAGATGGCGGCCAAGCGGCGCTGAGAGACCTCCGCGATGAGTGACGAACTTTTGAGCATTTGCTAAGTTTTCTTCCGTTCGAGGAACCCAAACTTCTCACAGAGAAACCTAGCTGCTGCAAGAAATGTTGTGAGACCTCACGGGAAGTCTTTCCGTGAGGAGGTAGCGACTATAACCGGACAGAGTGCCGTTGAAGCGCGGGGGTGCGCAGCGGTGCGGCTAACTAGTTCCCGTACCGTCATTGTAAAATGGCTCCGGTGCAGATCGGGGCAGACGGGCAGCTCGTCCCACTTGGCGGTCCAGTTGTTTCGGGCCCACAGCCACCGCCACCCGGGACACCGGCCACGCAAGGAGTACGACTGAGCCTGCTTATCGAGTTTCTCCTGCAGAGGACCTACCATGAAATCACCCTGCTGGCAGAGCTGTAAGTAACCGTTAGCACCGAAGGCCTTGGGGCTAACTGGCGGGCTAACCGGCTAACGCCAGTAAACTTAGAGCATCTTCCCCCTTTACGAACAACATCCGACTCGTGTAGGTTTAGCACGCTTCAACCGTACCGTCTTTTCCACGTCCAGGGCAACAAATAGCCATTAAATGCGTGATAACAGTAGGTTAGTAGTCTACTGTTGTCTCAGTGTGTCTACAGGTAAACATCATTTCATGCCTGCGCAGAGCTGCATTGAATTGCATTCACTCATCACCTAGCACTGTAGTGACAAGTAGTTAAGTTATCAAGCCGTTTAAAAGCTAGGCATACATTTATTCGGGGCTGTAACATTGCTTTTTTTCTTTTTTTTCTTTTTCTTTTTTTTAAAGAATTTAAGTCTGTGATGATGAATAAATTCTTACATTAAGTTTGTTGTAAAACTTAAAAAACATCTCCCTTTTTTGGTTTGTGAAGCTGATGTCAGTCATGATGTATGCATCTATCTGTTACCTTGAGGAAATTCTTCAATAATTATATTGTGTGAAAATGTACCTTACTTATACAAGTCTGGCTGTCTTTTGTCTTACACAGGCTCCCTCGAAAAACTGACATGGAGAGGTATGTTTCGTTTATATTGATACCAGTCTTCATCTTAAATAACTATTTTCTAAATGGCCCCAAATTGTTTCTCACATTTTCAACTATCAAAAAGTTAATTTAATCTTCTAACTGTTGCACTTTTTTCAGGAAAATTGAAATCGTTCAGTTTGCGAGTCGTACCAGACAGCTTTTCGTTCGCCTGTTGGCCCTCGTGAAGTGGGCCAGCAATGCGGGAAAAGTTGAGAAGTGTGCGGTGAGTTGGGAGCCGACGAGCTGTAAAACGGAATGTTGCTTGCTTTGATGTTTTTCTCATTCAGTGTGTTCTGGTTTGTTTGACGACAGATGATCTCCAGCTTTCTGGACCAGCAGACTATCTTATTTGTGGACACAGCTGATCGTCTGGCTTCTCTGGCCAGAGACGCCCTGGTCCATGCTCGTCTGCCCAGCTTTGCCATCCCCTTTGCCATCGACGTGCTCACCACTGGGTCGTACCCGCGCTTGCCCACATGCATTCGAGTAGGTGTTAAATACTCTTTGCAACTTGTCTATGTGTGACAAAAGTAGAAATGATAAAATGTTTCCCTCTTGGAAAGGCAGCTAAGTTGTTTGTGTTTGTGGCGTAGGACAAGATTATTCCCCCAGACCCCATCACCAAGGCAGAGAAGCAGACGACACTGAGCCAGCTCAATCAGATTCTCCGACACCGCCTCGTCACCACAGATCTCCCGCCTCAGCTTGCGAATCTCACAGTTGGTTAGCAGCTTATTTCAACCTTCAGTTGTACATTTATAAGTTTCTGCACTTTTAGTCATTTTAACCACCAGAATGTTTGATATGTTTTGCTTGCGTGTTTTGTCTTGTAAAGCTAATGGTCGTGTGAAGTTTCGTGTGGAGGGAGAGTTTGAAGCCACCTTGACTGTGATGGGAGATGACCCTGATATTCCCTGGAGGTTGCTGAAGTTGGAAATTCTGGTAGAGGACAAAGAAACTGGAGGTAAGGCTTGTACTCCTCCTCAACATCAGTGGAGAATATTTCCGGTGACTGACAGTACTTTTTTTTTTTTGCTATATTTTCTGTAAATCTTAGCTAATTTGTCTTTGTGTCACCCCCTTTGCATGATTCAACCCTCGGGGCTCCTGGATGACTAGATGGTCGAGCCTTGGTCCACAGTCTGCAGGTGAACTTCATCCATGAGTTGGTCCAGGCTCGGCTCTGTGCGGATGAAAAACCCCTGCAGGACATGTACAACTGCTTGCGTATCCTCTCTCAAACCGTTCTCATTTTGCATATGTCCCGCCTGCGACCACCTGGCGTCTGTCCCAGTCTGATCTGAACTGCTGCTGCTGTGTGTGTGTGTGTGTGTGTGTGTGTGTGTGTGTGTGTGTGTGTGTGTGTGTGTGTGTGTGTGTGT
>JASSRZ010000023.1:16740587-16792240 GCA_032164315.1 Malacoctenus gilli | reverse complement strand
GTGTGTGTGTGTGTGTGTGTGTGTGTGTGTGTGTGTGTGTGTGTGTGTGTGTGTGTGTGTGTGTGTGTGTTGGAGCATATAGAGTATTGACTGGTCAAGCAGACCAGTGCAGCATCCCAATGAGAAACACAGCTGCAGAATTGCATCTTTCTTCCCACCATTCATTAATTCTCAAACAACACAACAGCCTTTTGTTAGGCAAAGGAAAGAGAAGTACTCTAGAACCGTCACCCTGTCAGGTCAAGGAGGGTTCATGAAGCTCAATACAAGGAATTTTTTTCCGCACTTGTTGATATTGCAGAGGAAATGCGTATTTGTTTGTGGTCATCTATATAGAACAAACGTCTGCATTTTCCTGTCGACATCGCAACTAATTGGGCCAGAAGCAGTTTTGTCAGGTAGTGATTATGTTGCAGAGTGTTTTGTCTGACCTGTCACTGAAGAGTCATAAGTCTCTGATAAGAATTACGCAGTGAGACAAACAACTGCTCGTTAGCATTCATGCTATCATTAAAGCCGCTAATCAAGCATGCGAGCTGAGCGCCACTGTGCTAATCACAATGCTAATCAGTACATCTCTGCTGTGCCTTTCCTCCCTCCACTGTGTCAAAGAGCAGTCTGTGTGGGGCACAAATGCCCCTTTTACTAATGGAGTGTGTCTTGAGGATATGCGAGCGAGTGTGCTGTAGAATTTTAATGGGAAGATGTGTACAGACTTCACCTCCATCCACCTGGAACGGTATTTTCCCACAGTGTTTTCTTTAACCGCGCTGTGTCCAGACTCCTTCTGTCTGTCACTGCAGCTCGAGGTGCTTCACTCACAGACTCAGATGCTGATCAGGGAGCGGTGGGGAGACCTGGTGCAGGAGGAGCGATATGTCCCTGCAAAATTCCTCACTCTGGCTGTCTGGAAGTAAGACTTTGAAAACTGTCTTTACATGTAGACGCACAATATTCATGAAGGAATAAAGAACCGAATGATGGTGGAAAAAAACATTTCCTGATGGCATAAACCTTCATGATTTTTTTGTTCTTTAGCCAACAGATCCTGGGTAGGAAAACGGGTACAGCGTCGGTCCACAAAGTCACTGTTAGGATTGACGAATCAGATGGATCAAAGCCATTACAGATCTCCCATGAGCCTCCTCTCCCTGCCTGCGACTCAAAACTAATGGAGAGAGCTATGAAGGTGACGCACACAGTTTTTTCCAAAGGAAGATAACGGGACATATTATGTTGTTGTGTGACAACTAATTATTGTTTCATTGTTTCCTTTCTTTTGTTCAGATTGATCACTTGTCTGTAGAGAAACTTTTGATTGACAGCGTGCACGCCAGGTCCAATCAGAAATTGCAGGAACTAAAGGCCATTCTCAAGACCAGCAACCCCAGTGACAACTGTGTGTATTCTCGCTTCTTTTCTTTTATTGCTTTTCTATTGGTTTTTTGGAAAAATCTTTTGATACATTCATTAGCACAAACATATGTTTACTCTTAATTTTACCATTCTTTTGTTTCATACCAGCATTCATAGAGACAGCTTTACCCACACTCATTATTCCAATACTGGAGCCGTGTGGCCGTTCGGAGTGTCTGCACATCTTTGTCGACCTGCACTCTGGCATGTTCCAACCCATGCTGTACGGGTTAGGTAAGTGATTGCAAATTCAGATCAGTTTTAAACTGTATTTGATTGTTGTGTTTCTCAGCTTTGTGAAAACCTCACTCTGTTTTGGTCGCTCCATAGATCAAACCATGCTGGATGACATTGAAAAGACCATCAATGACGACATGAAACGCATCACATCCTGGCTACAACAGCTAAAGTAAGCCTCCCCCATAAATGCATCCATGCATGCATATTTGTGTTGAAAGCAGTTCAGTAGATAGCAGAAAAAGAGTAACAGGCTGGCACAAGGTGACAGTCTGACACATCTCGCTTATCAAAACTGATTCATCGCTGTCAGTAGCATCACTCGACTGAGCGCGAGAAATGAAGGTGTTAGGATGAAATTCCACTGCTGTGAAAGTCTTGCACCAACGAGCTGTGTTGCTACAGCGAGCATGAGTTAGAGCTCAGGACCTTTCCCGCTTCAGTTTTCATAAAGAGGCTGACATTTCCTTTCTTCCTGGACAGGTTCTGGTTGGGGGAGCAGCGCTGTCGACAGTCAGTGAAACACCTTCCAACTGTGTGCACAGATATCCTTCACCTCTCCAATTCAGCCTCTCACCCTGTCGGCGAACTGTCCAAACACAAACTCTTCATCAAACTGACACGCCTTCCTCAGTACTATATTGTGAGTTCTTTGTGTTGCTGAACTGCCTAGTAACAAAGTGACATCTTTTCTACTTCTTCCATTGACTCTTTCATGTTGTTTTTCCTGTTTTCTTTGGGCTTTTTCGTAGGTTGTGGAAATGCTTGAAGTGCCGAGCTGCCCCACAGCGTTGCAGTACACGTACTCCTTCCTGTCGGTGTCTCAGTTGGAGGGAGACGATGGACCCATGTGCGCGCAGCTTTTGCAACACTTCAAGCCCGACTTGGAACACCTTGTGCAGGATGCAACAACAGGCAAAGGGTCCCGAACAGGCACAAAAAGAAAGGTAGGTTTTGCTTAAGTAGTTTGGGAACAATCTAGACTGGGAGCGTCAGTGGGGCTAGATGAAAACATTTTGCGGATGTGTTTTAAGCAGTGGCCTGGCCTGGGGTGCAAGTGTACACTCAGCATTCCTAATTGTTCCTCTTTTCCGAAGAAGTTAATAAAATATTGCTTTTCTTATTAATGTTCCCACTTCTATATCAAAGGATTGCTGTTTTAATATTTTTGTATCTCTTTGGTTGTGTAGAGTTCTGGAGACCAGGGGGACTCGGAGCCCAAAAAGCCAAAGCGATCTGGGGAAATGTGTGCCTTCAATAAAGAACTGGCTCACCTTGTGGCAATGTGCGATACCAATATGCCTTTTATTGGTCTAAGAACAGAGGTAACTCGCAGTCAGATTCATTCTGTTTGTTCACCAATAACCATATCAGATGTGTTTTGCTGCTAATGCTGCTTGTCCATCTGTGTGTTCCTGAATAGCTTTCCAACATGGAAATTCCTAATCAGGGTGTCCAAGTGGAGGGAGACGGCAGCAGTCATGCAATACGCCTCTTGACGTAAGCCCATACTATAGAATAGTTTGCTATACCAGGAACTATTTTCTTCACCGTCAAATTTACCTTTAACTACTGTGATCCAACAGAGTTTTGGTATTGTGTTTTGCAGGATTCCTCCATGTAAAGGTGTCGGCGAGGAGACCAGGAGAGCTTTGGAGCGATCGTTGCTCGACTGTACCTTCCGCCTGCAAGGCAGGAACAACCGGACCTGGGTGGCTGAATTGGTTCTGGCCAACTGCCCTCTCAACAGCACTCACAGCAAGGAACAAGGTGCACAACATTGCCAAGCTTCATCACATAAATTTACTGCATCCATTGGTTCTTTCTCCAAATTTAGAGATAAGAGTGTTTTATTTATGTCGAGTCTCGCTCAGCCAGGATCTGCTTCTAAACAAGTCTGTCTGTTGTTTCCTTTAGCCTCAACACGACATGTGTATCTGACCTATGAGAACCCTCTCTCGGAGCCAGTGGGTGGCCGGAAAGTTGTTGAGGTGTTCCTCAATGACTGGAATGCCATCAGTCAGCTCTACCAGTGTGTCCTAAACTTCTCCCGTGCGCTACCAGGTCAGTACACAATTGTCTAGAAAATATGTCCATGGTTTAGAACTGCATGAAACACAAATGTGTGGGGAATACAACACCTTATTAAAATTGTCATGAAGCTCCCTGATTGTGAGCAGAAAATGAAACAATGGTTTAGACCTAAAATATTGTGATTTCTGTCCTGCAGAGATGCCATCTTACCTGAGCGTGTTTTCGGAGGTGCGACTGTACAATTACCGCAAACTGGTGTTGTGCTATGGCACGACCAAGGGCAGCTCCGTCACCATCCAGTGGAACTCCAACAGCCAGCGTTTTCACCTCTCTCTGGGCACCGTGGGGCCGAACTCGGGCTGCTCCAACTGCCACAATATCATCCTCCACCAGCTTCAGGAGATGTTCAACAAGGGCCCCAATGTGATGCAGCTGCTACAGGTATGCAGATTGTTATTTCTTCCTTTTTTTTCTTGAATTGAAAGGTGAACTTTGTTGTTGAATTGAAGTCAAACGTGTAATATTCTGGGTCACCCTCCGTCTTTCTCCAGGTGCTTTTCGACACACAGGCTCCTCTGAACGCAATCAACAAACTCCCGACTGTGCCCATGCTGGGCCTCACCCAGCGAACCAACACGGCCTACCAGTGCTTCTCCATCCTGCCCCAATCACCCACACACATCCGCCTGGCGTTCAGAAACATGTACTGCATCGACATCTATTGCCGCAGCCGCGGCGTGGTGGCCATCCGAGACGGAGCCTACAGTCTCTTCGACAACACTAAGATCGTAGAGGGATTTTACCCTGCTCCCGGACTGAAGGTACGATAAGCTTGGAGGCATCGCAGCGTTCTGAATTCGTCCTTGACCCATGTGGAGAGGATATGTGACAGGCTTAAAACTAGACTGCTTGAAGTTAGTTAGAAACAATATAGTTGTCTTAATTTTCCATCTGACGAAATGTATTAATATTGGCCAAACGGAATTTTCCATCTCCTTTTTCTAGACATTCCTGAACATGTTTGTGGACAGTAATCAGGACGCTCGCAGACGCTCGGTCAATGAGGACGACAACCCCCCCTCGCCGGTGGGCATGGATGTGATGGATGTGATGAACCAGTTGCAACCTCAACCACAACCACAGACCATGAGAGGAGGCGCAGGAGGAGTTTATCCTCCGCTCACCTCACCGCCCCCAAACTACCACGCCAACGTGACTCCCTCTCCATCCATGATGCCCACCCAGTCACCAGGTGATGAGATGTGTGGTACCCTGTATGAATATTGTGTGAGTGAATGCCACTCTGCACTGCTGTGTCATCTCAGCTTGTTGATCTGCCATACAGCACCAAGAGCAGCAAATGCGATCGCTTTGCTGTCATCACCATCTTTGCAATATTGTGTTTATTTTACTTGTGCAGCCATGTGTGCCCAATGTAAATTTGTGACACATCGCGGTCAAGCGTGACTCATGCAACATGTTCATGCCTCGCAAACGGAGAAAGACGCATGCATTTAGCTGCGCTCCCTTCATTCACCTCCATCTCAGCCCGCTAGCCAATGACCGCCACTCGTCCGCCCCGCTTTGGAGTGTGTGCACATGTGTATGTGTGTTTGTGTCAGGAGTGCTTGTTCCCGTTAAGTCTCACAAGCCCCTTTGACATGTGTGTACAGGGAACATCCATGCCTCTGGCTCCCCAAGTGGAGCTCTGAGGGCACCCTCTCCTTTCGGGCCCACCCCATCTCCGTCCTCTCTGGGTATAGCCATGGGCCAGACCAGCTTTGCCAGTCCCCACGGTAAGCAGCTGGCCTGGTCTGCCGGGTAAAGGCTGCAACGGGCTGAACTAAACATCTTCAACAGGCGCTGCGGACGTTAGCGAGCATAAGGGAAAAACTAGCTTCTAAAGCGTGGGCACACAGCGGCACATGAATCGGACAGGTTTGTTTTGTTGGTGTTAGACGTCTGTGTCTGATGATTCACTCTATTTGACTGCAGGTGCTTTGGACCCCAGCTCTCCGTATGCCATGGTGTCTCCCAGCCACAGGGGCCAGTGGCCCGGTTCACCCCAGGTCTCAGGACCTTCTCCTGGGGCGAGGATCCACGGCATGTCCCCTGGAAACCCCTCGCTGCACTCGCCTATACCTGACCCCCACTCACCTCGTGCTGGGACTAGTAAGTACTCTCAGTAGCGCTTCATAACACCCAAATAATTTCATTCATTTGCTGACGAGACACACACACACACACACACACGATAATGAATGGACCAGGAAACCGAAACTTTAACTTTTGTCTCTTTCATTGTTTTAGGTTCCCAAGTCATGCCCACCAGTATGCCTCCACCCCGCAAGCTACCTCAGCGGCCCTGGGCTGCCTCAATCCCCACCATCCTCACCCACAATGCCTTGCATGTGCTCCTGCTCCCCTCGCCAACCCCCTGCCTGGTGCCAGGCCTGGCAGGCAGCTACCTCTGCTCGCCGCTGGAGCGCTTTCTGGGTTCAGTCATCATGAGACGGCACCTCCAGAGGATCATCCAGCAGGAGGCCAGCGTGAGTCCCGCAGAAAGCTTCCTGTGTTGCTCGTCTCACAATATTCCACCATACAATAAGCGGCCCTGCTGTCACGCCTCTCTTGACAGTTAACGATCGTGAACTCCAACGAGCCTGGGGTGATCATGTTCAAGACCGACGTGCTCAAATGCCGAGTGGCCCTCAACCCAAAGAACTACCAGACCCTGCAGCTCAAAGTCACCCCAGAAAACACGGGTCCCTGGTCCCAGGAGGAACTTCAAGTGCTGGAGAGGTTCTTTGAAACCCGGGTAAGTGAAGACGGCTCGCATACATTACACTTAAAAAACCTTTTATTATCCCTGCACCAACATCATTAATATTTTACCTTCTGTTGCCTGTTTCCCAGGTTGCTGGTCCTCCCTTTAAGTACAACACTCTCAATGCCTTCACAAAACTGTTGGGGGCACCCACCAACATCCTGCGGGACTGTGTGCGCATCATGAAGCTGGAGCTGGTGGGTAGTTGTGTACATAGTTATTTTCACAGAAAGAGAGAAATATATGTAATGTGTGTACTAGTTCCTGAGGTTTTTGTCGTTTTCCTAATACTTTTTTTTTATCCCATAAACTCTGTTTCTTTCGGTTGGTTCTCTTCAGTTCCCTGATCAGGCTGGACAGTTGAAATGGAACGTGCAGTTCTGTCTCACCATCCCACCCAGCGCTCCCCCCATCGCTCCTCCGGGAACCATCGCTGTTGTGCTCAAGTCCAAGATGCTTTTCTTTGTGAGTCCCTGCGGTGCTGCCTTTTTATCTTTCCGTAACCAGAACACAGGTCAGAAATTCTTGAACGTGTGAAACAACCTGTGTGTATGATCCGCTTCGTCCCACAGTTGCAGCTCACCCAGCGCATCCCAGTTCCCCAGGAGCCGGTGAGCATCATCGTGCCAATTGTGTACGACATGGCAACAGGGCTGACGCAGCAGGCCGACATCCCCAGACAGCCCAGCTCCTCGGGGGCTGCAGCGCTCATGGTCTCTACCATCCTCAAGAGGTTTAGTGAGGTGCACACTGCCAGACCGGGTGAGACTCCGCACGCCCAGCCGATTCTCAAACTGAGACCAGTTGATGTTGAAATAACACTCACGTACTCTCCAATTTTTATTCCAGGTGAATGTACCATATTTGCATCTGTACATGAGCTGATGGCGAACTTCACCCTCCCCCCCGGCACTCGCCAGTAGGAGAAACAACTGCACACTGTGGCGAAACGCAGCTTGAAACCCTTTTCCGATGAAATGGTCATGAACTTCAGTGGTAACAAAGCTGTGGCCCACATATGGAAATCTCGCATGCATCCTCTCGACTTCACCTGATGCGTAACTGCTGTCTACTGAAAGGGAGTGAAAGATGTGCAGTCTTGGACCACCGTCTAAAGATTTACTTTGCAGCAGGTGTTCAGACTTCATCAGATGCAAAAGAATATATGTTAATTTTTCCTTTCAGGTGCACTTGTAAACAGAAATATCTATTGATCTATGGTTGTTTACAAAACTATGTATATTGTTGTACATTTGATTGTCACAAAGAATCAGGTGCGTTAATTCTTTGCTAGAGTCTTTGATTTCTCTCTTTTCTCTTTGTAAAAGCTAGACTGGTATTGTTGTAGTGTCATGAGATATTATCATTAGCACACTATTGAACTGTCCTCTTGCCTTTACTTTAATACCTCTGCATTGTTGTTTCAGAATCTGACTTTGGATACTGTAAAACTGTGATAAACTTTATAAGCCAGTTGTATTTTATCAAGGAGCATTTTGAGTCCTGATTGAAAGATTTGGGACACCTTGTCTGACTTTGCTATTTAATAAACCAAGACAAAGATTGGTTTCTTCCATTTTGTGTCATGTGAATTCTTGTGGTTTCTTGTCACATCCTCCGTTTGAGGTATTCACTGCAGTTTTAAAGCAATAAAAGGACATTTCAGCATTCATCACAAACCGCACCAACAAGAAGTGGTGAAACTTCCCATCTATGTGATTGTCAGTAATCTACTCAGCACTTCAGTGTAGCTGTGTGTCTGAATCACTTTGGCTGCACCACAGATGGGCTCCATACAATGTCCTGTGCATACACTCCAATTCCCCCTCCGGGATTATTGTTTGACTGGACACATTTTTTCATGTCTCAGGAATTTACTACGATTTGGAATAATAAAGCATTTACCCCCAAATGCACAAACTGACGTGGAAAAAAATCCTGAATGAGAAGACGTCAGGAATTGGACCAGATGAGCTATGCGCTATCGTGTATGTAAACTTTCCAGTTCGCTTTGATTTTATTGTGCAGGGGGCTCTGCGCCCCTCTCCTTTTGTTTGAGAAGCGCCAGAAAATCAAAGTGTTTGACGGATGTGAAAGTGCATTTAACGTCTCTAGAGCGGTATTATCATAAGGACGATGTTGCTTCCTTTTCTTCGGTTATCTCGGTCGGATTGTCCGCGATGGGTTGAACCCTGCAGGTGGACAACACGTCCGCCTCCTGGAGGTTGCATCCTCGCCGATGTGATGCTGAGCTCCCAAAAGCATGACATCATTGTGAAAGGCTGGTCCTCCGTCTGAGCGCAGCCTGAGCGGCGTTCGATACTGCAAATCCCAGACAGCCGCTGCACGGCTGCTGTCGCACGCCGCGATTTCATTGTGCTCCTTTTTTTTTGTTTTCATCATCGCCGTCATTATCTTTGGATCCAGCTTGCAACGCGCTACATGGATCCTCCTCGGGGCAAAGGATGAATCCACCACCTCCTGTGAGCGTCGTCACCCGAAAAGAAGCGACGAATCAGGGAGGAAGGAGCCTCGTTTCAGCTTCCGTTCAATCTCGGAATCGCGAACGCGCCTTGGCGATTGGCACTTTCAGCCAAATGCATTTACATTCCTAAACAGATCTGAATCTGTTTTTATTCTGCCAGCCGCGCTCTCATGAGCTTCTTATGGCTTTCAACAACTGGTCCGAATTAGGAGATTAGGTGTGACAATCCGGTCAGACATGGCAGTGAATGTTTCGGAGCCGCTCTGTCAGCCCTGCGTTTACCATGAAGCTTTCAAAGGTGAGTCCCTTGCGGTGTGTTCGGTGTTGTTACAGCTGTCTCCCCCTACACTGACCACTCCCCTTTAGTCTGCTGTCCTCCCTCGGACCTGTAGGTCACATGATCCGTGCAGGGTTCTCCGGGTTCGAGGCGGTCTTTTCCCCCTGTGTGTGGCGATAATAATCAGGTATTTGCACGGGTGTGGTTCTTGTGTGGTCAGTGGAGCTACAGGTGAAGAGACCGCTGATGCCCGTCCAGCTGAGTCCCGAGCAGGTGGGCCTGGAGATGCTCTGCCTGTGCGGTCAACTGGACCTCCTCATCAGAGCACAGATGCAACAGGTAGTCACACCTGCCCACTGAGCATCGATCAGTCCAAACCAGCAGTGATGAAAGCTTTCTATTGCCAAGATAAAGATCTTAAGAAGTGGCCTGCTCAGTGATTTGCCACCAGATGCAAGGGCGGAGTTTAAAGGGGGGCTGGGGGTTGCCATCCCATAGCTCAGTGTCACTAAATTTAGCTCAGCATTTGCACCTCAGACTCCACTCACAATACATCCTGAAAATAGTACAAATGTGGATATACACATGAAAACTGTCAAGTGGTTAAACATTGATTTTATGGTCAAATCCTGGAACTGCTTCAGTTTCAGGAGCAGCTGGGACAAGGCTGTAGTCCAGAGGAGTCCGACACCTTCCAGGCGCAAGGTAGGTGTGGCAAACAGAAGTGACATCAGCTCACAAATCCCACCGAAGAACATTTTCAAAAGAGAAAAAATAAGAGATATTTTTGCTCATGAACGCACAGTTAGTAATAAAGTTAAATGCTGTATTGTGGTAAACTTTACCGACACATCACAAAACCTTTCATAGTATCAACACCTGAAGATCTTTAAATTTCAAAGTTATGAAGGAAAGTGACAAAAAGAAAATCATGCATCATACCAGAGTTTGTTGCCTTTTGTTTTGAAAGGATCCGAGATTCTTGATCAGATGCTGCAGTGCCTTGAACACCTACCAAAGCCTATGCCACAGCTGGAGGTATGAAGCACATCAGCACTGCCGTCCTTCGAGGTGCAGCTGTACGATTTAGCCTGAGAAGCCAGTTGGGGTCTTTGTCTCCTCAGGACTACCTGGACATGGTGGGACTGTCGGCTATGTTTCCCCGGGTGGAGGTCTTCCTGATCCAAGGCAGCCCTGTCGATATGCTGGAAAGACCGCTGATGGATGGTGAGTGATGGAGTACAAGAATGAACTGAGAACTCTGCGTGGCTGTCGGGTTACACGTTTCACCCTCTGGAAATGACTGATGTGAGCTCTTGTTGCAGAGTACTACTTCCATGTTGCCAGACTGAACCAGCTGCTGGTGCTGAGTCAGCAGTTAGAGGAGGACATCAGG
Source organism: Malacoctenus gilli (assembly GCA_032164315.1). NCBI lineage: Eukaryota > Metazoa > Chordata > Actinopteri > Blenniiformes > Labrisomidae > Malacoctenus > Malacoctenus gilli. The sequence goes on along the minus strand of JASSRZ010000023.1, from coordinate 16,781,568 downwards.
CACCTCGGGAGTCATAAGTACATCGCCCACCAGCTCTCAGTTGTATATGTAAGGAGAAGCAGACACATTTTCCTCCACTTTTCCCCTCAGCACAGCTCCTTCCAGTAAACTTTTTGTCTGGGTGCTTTTGTTCTCGGCAGCAAGTCATCAGCTCTTTCAGGGGAATTCAGGTCTTCTCTGAAATAAAGAAAGATATCGAGGCCAACTTCAAACAGATGAAACAGTCTCTGGTGGTGGAGGAAGGCTCCAGGCACGAACCTCAGCTGGCTGCTCATTACATCAACTGGTGAGCTCAGATCCAAATGTTCAGCCGAGGAAACGGCGATGATTAATTCAACAGTGTTCTGATAACACCCGCCTTCTGTTCTCCACTCAGGATCTTAGAAATAACGCAAAGCTTGACGTCGGCCGTGTTGTCGCTCCCCGACGAGCTGACGGACGACCTCCACCAGGCTGTGACCTTCGTCTCCCAGCTGCTGTCCTGACTCAGCCTCCCCCAGGTGTCCCCTGCCCCTAAACGAACTGATGATATTTTGACCGTGAAAAGGTGCTACACATTTCGATTCAGCCGAGTAATATAGGGACATGGATGTTCATGTCAATCACGTAGGTTCTTTCTGTTAATGTACGTCAACCCAGTGAGCCCCCTTGTTAAGTTGTTTGAGACTGAATGTTTGTTTAATCTCTCCTTGCACTGCTGTTTGATTTTTTAAAACCTGAAATGGAACAAAAAAATGAATGCAATTAAAAGCAATTTTTTTTAATTATCGCTTTTATTTTTTAACTCTTTTTCTCTGCTGGTTGAGTTTGCTGACTGACGGCAAGTCCACCTGTACTCAAACAACATGAAGTACCCGTGTCGTTTACTTGCCGGTAATCTTACTTTGTCTAATCCTGCTTGATGCAAGTCTCTGCTTGAATTTTTTTCATACTTGATATAAATGTTGCACAAATAACGTTGCAGTCTTGTATTTCCTTCAATGGTAGAAAAGCCTCTTATTTTAACACATGAATACAAACTCTCTTCACTCGATATCTATTCACGGCAGGAGGCCCTAAAGTTCTGGACCCACCCAGTAAAAGTTGGAACGTATTGTTTTGCTGGATGCATTTCCTGGATTCACAGGTTCAAATCTCAATCTGGGTGTGGCTGTTGTGCTCTGTTCACGTCCTTTCGAATGGAGGTTATTGGAGTACTGTAGAAAATAAAATTGTCGTGTCCCTGCCCTGATACTGCAACCTTCAAAAGGACTTCCGAAGTCTTGGCCTTGATCGGATCCCGGCCTGGTCTTGTTTAGGTTTCAGATCCCTCTGTTCCCTGTCATGTTTGAGTCTTGTGCTCTTGACAACATAACCAGTTTGTGACTCGGTTATACCTGTTGCCTTCAGATTAAAACCTTGCGTGGCTAAATGGCTCCTCCTGCTGTTCAACTCTTGCACATTTCTGAATCAGTAAATACCGCCACAGCTCCCCTCTGAATTCTGCCACCAGTGTACTGAATTAAAACACACAGGAGCCTTCATAAAGTATGCAGATTGTAAGTTATCATAAAGTGATAGCAGCAGCAGTCTAAACGCGCCATGTGGAGCCCCGTGGTTGACTGTTTTTCGCTGCATCGGCAGTAAAGCCCTCCTCCAGTCTGGTCCCCTTTTACAGATGTTTCGCAGCGCTGCTGCGGTCTGCACGAACCAAACCGGACGGCGCACGTCTGCCGCTGCCGCCGGAGGAGGGACTTCAAAAACGAGTGACGCGTCACGCCGCCCAATGGCCTCAGCGCGATCCGCCTCGGCAGCCAATCAGAGAGGAGTTAGGCTGTCCGGCAACTTGACTGTGAGAGCTGGGGCAAAGAAGGAGGAGAGCCGTGGAAATGTTTTAAATTATAGTCTGACAGAACCACATACCTGCATTTTAATGAACTCCACTTGAAGCTGGGTCCACTCGAACAAGGTGAGTTTAAAAGTTTAGCACCGACCTGCTCGTCCGTGTGTTTTAACTAGCTGGTAGTTTTTTTTAATCCTCTGTTTCCCCTCCTGCCCTCTGCACTGCATTAAGATAATGCAAACACCAAGCAACTGTCATTAAAACGTCAGTTTCAGGTTGGGGTCGGCGTGAATTGGTGTCCGGGTGCATTTAGTGCGTCACTTTTGCCGCTCAACAGTCACTGTGCCGAAGTGTCCTTGAGCAACCCAGTAAAGCCTGCGCAGCTCCTCCCAGTGGAGGGGGCATGCAATGAGACCCCTTCAATGCAGAGATCAAGGCATCTTGCAGGCTGGAGCAAGATTACTGGCGTCATTTCGTTATTGAGAACGCTAATCTGTCCGTGTGTTTTCACACCAGAAAGAAACGCCCAGCCCTCTTTAATCCACACGACTCAAACTGTGAGACTTTGCATTTTATTAGGCTCACTTGAATCTCAAGTGAGGGAGCACGACCCTACAAAAAGTTTTGTATTCAGAGGTTGAAGTTTACAGTGGACTGGCTGATCTTTGTGAGGTCTGTCTGATGTTCCTTTGTTGTTGCAACTGTCTGCAGATGCAGAGACACACAGCTGATCCCTGGACAAAGATCTGAGGAGGACATGATACCAGATCCCTCAGCTACAGTTACCACCAGGTCCTCCAGGCAGAAGTAAGGACCTGTTACCACCAGCATGGACACAAGTCATCTCATGATTGTTCTTCATTTTTGGGGTTTACACTTGTAAATATCTCGTTTACCAGTGCAAACTCCCAAGCAGAGGCGACCTCGTCTGCAGCTGTCAATCACTCGGAAGAGGATTCAGGGAACGAAAATCGTCAGAAGAACGTGGTAGGTTTCCCCTGCGTGGTGGTGGCGGCATTTCAGCAGAGAGGAGCTTTGTCAAATGAGTTTTGTATTTAAACCCGCGCAGAGACGAAAGCGGAAAGCACACAAGAGCTTGGAGAATGTCAAGCGTAAAAGCGCCCGGGCCAGCTGCAGCGGTGCTGGCCGAGCGAGAAGCAGACATGGCAAACAGAAGCACGTGGAAGCTGTCACGCTGTTTGAGGTGCTCACCATGGGCAGGAGCGCCATGCAGGTGAGACCGAGCTCCACTTTGCAACATCTGGCTGCATGAAATAATCATTCACCTTGTGTGTTTGATTAGAAGATGTAGTGATGGATCGAAAAACCAAAAACAATACTCTCGTGTTGATAAGACAATGACTTAGCCAACTTTTTGGTCAAACTTTTTGTTAAAATTCTTAGTTTTGATTCTCGGCTGCACAATTTTTCTAATGTAAATCATTGGGTATAGAGCTGAAGATGCGAGCTGGTCCAGCGTGAAGTAATCTCTCATTAACTTCCTGTTTAACTCGTTTTTGTGGTCCGAGCAGGCCGTGATAGACGACTGGATCGTGGCTTATGTAGCAGACAGGGACACGTCCCTCCTCGATCTCATCAGCTTCTTCATCCAGTGCTCTGGGTGCAAAGGCAAGACGACACTCACGTGAAAATGACCGGAAACCCCTTCTGACGCCTCGACGTGGAGGGCTCACCTGTCCTCTCTGTGGTGTTTTCAGGTGTGGTCTCTGCAGAAATGTGCCAGAGCCCGGAGGACAGTGACGTGCGGAGTAAGATGGTCGAGGAGCTGGACGAGGTCAGGGGACGCCTGTCTTTCTTGGACTTCTCCATGAAATGTGTGCGTCGCAACACTTTGGAACAGACCCGTCTGTGTTTCAGGTTGCTGGTCTGCAGTATAAGAAGTTCCTGGCTTTTCCGTGGATCCTCACAGTCACCTGGCCCATGGACACAGTCTGTCATCGTTCTGTCCTACTTTGTATTATCAGTACAGCAATGCTTCTGCCATATTTGCATTGTACAGCGTCCTAAATACTGTTTTATTTCTTTTCCCTTGTTGTGCTGTGTTCCAGTTCAGCAAGTTAAGTGTTTCTTTTCCTCGCTCGCTCCTGCAGGACAGCGTTGAGTATCCCCTCGTGCAGTCCGGAGGCTACGGCCGCTGGTTCCACTCCGACTTCTGCGACTTTGTGTCGGTGCTGGTGGCCCAGTGTCAGCACAGCGTTGTCTTCGACAGCTACCTGATGAACGCCCTCATCTCGCTGCTCACTGAGCTGTCCGACTCCTACGTCCGAGCGTTCAGACACACCTGCACGCTGGCAGGTGAGACCAGACGCACGAGCGGATACACAGATGGTGTTGCCCGAGCTGATCTGTTGTGTCTCTGGGTGCCGGCTTGTCTGAGCAGCGGTGAAGCTGCTGAGCTCCCTGGTGGGCGTCGCTCTCAGCCTGAGCGTGGGGATCGAGAACAGTCAGAAGCTTCAACAGGTGCAGAAGACGAAGACCAGGCAGAAAAGCACACAGCAGCTGGAGAGACTGCAGAAAAAGATCACAGAGGTAGAGGCGATATTGCTCAGTGAGTGTATGAAGACTCATTTTGTCTTTGCTTCTTGTGAATGACTGTTTTGCCTTGTCTTTCTCCCCCGATGCCGACCAAGCTGCAGGAGAAGCGAGCCGAGATAGACAGCATGATGGATGTCATCTTCAAAGGAGTGTTTCTCAAGAGATACCGGTACAGTTTGTCTGATGTTCATTGTCTTCACAATATCTCGACAAGTGTTTTTTTTATTGTGGAATAAATTGTTGTATTTTTTGCAGCGATGTGCTTCCAGAAATCCGATCGATCTGCATGGAGGAGTTGGGCTCCTGGATGAAGCTCTACAGTTCTGTGTTTCTCAATGACAGTTACCTCAAATACATGGGCTGGATGATCCACGACAAGGTGAACAGCAGCAGCTTTTACAGTCAAAGAATATTGTGAACCTCTAATCACTGTGTGTGTGCGTGGGCGTGTGTGTGCGTGATCTTTCAGATTCCAGATGTGCGTCTGAAATGCGTGTTGGGCCTTCAGGGTCTGTATGGAGATCCTCTTCTTCTGCCCAAACTCGATCTATTTACGAGCCGCTTCAAGGTACATGAGTCTTTTTTAGACTCATTGAAATCAGGAAAAAAATCAATTTGTACCAAATAATTCTTAAAAACAATAACATATTATTAAAATGTGTCTCGTTTCCATTGTGTCTCAGGACCGAATAATCTCGATGACTCTGGATAAGGACGGTGAAGTGGCCGTGCAGACCATGAAACTGCTGCTACTCATCTCAAAGTGAGTGTGATGTTGTTATCCATTTCAAGACGCCTTTCTTTCTTTATGTTCTGCTGCTTTTTCACCTCACACTCCGCCTCACTCCTCAGAACATCAGACGACCTGCTCACTCCAGAGGATTACAGGCAGCTCCTCCAGTTTGTTTACTCCTCACAGCGCCCCCTGGCGGCCACCGCAGGGGAGCTGCTCTTCTCCAGGTAGCTTGAACTCCACCACAACCACGTAAAACAAACATTGTGTACTTTCAAGCACTCCAGTGAGTAACACCAGGTGGTGCTGGAAACCACACACTGGACTTTTACATTCAGCAGCCTTCAGATATCTTTGTGTTTACTGTGAATGTTGTTTGTCTCTGTCAGGCTTCTCAATGCTGCACCTCCTGCATTTGATACTCTGGAAGAAACAAATGAAGAGGAGGAGCGTAAACAGCAAACATTTGCACAACTTAAAGCTCTGCTGGAGTTTTTCCAGGAGTCTGGGGTAAAAACACAATAGTTCTCTTACTTGTGGATCAACTTAAAAAAAATATACAAATTTAACATGTTGAAAATAATCTGACAAAGTGCTGCTGTGTGTGACCTCAGCTGCACAGCCATGTGGTGTACCTGGTGGACAGTCTTTGGGACTGTGGAGCAGCATTGCTGAAGGACTGGCCAGCGCTCACATCTGCGCTGCTGCAGGAGCCTTCTTCAGACCGCACAGGTAAAAAAACACCCAACACGAATAAAGGGGACCTCTTTTATGTGTTTACCAAAAAACTGGAGGGTTGAACTGAAGTTTTTGAAACAGCGAGAGCTCTCAAGTTGCTTCTGATGGAAATAATGGTCACACATGACAGAATCTGAAATATAAGAGTCTCTAAACAGTGTCTGATTTTGATATAAACAAACATATTGAGTTTACAGGAGTCACTTTCGATGTTTTTCTTCAATTTTGTGCGTAGGGTTTACAGAGGCAGAGCAGGCGGTCCTGGTGGAGGTCCTGGTGGCGTCTGTGCGTCAGGCCTCGGAGGGGCCGACCCTGGCAGGGAGGAGCGGAGCCAAGAGGGTCAGTTACAGCTCAGGCAGCGTACAAGCTTCAGGAGTAAAACTGGATTAAACGAAAATCTCTGTTTTCCTGCGTCAGGTGATGAGCGCCAGAGAGAAGAAGAGTCAGACTGACGACAGTCTGAAGCTGACTGAGCATCTCCTGCCAGTGCTGCCGACGTTACTGTCCAAGGTTTTCATTTGTTCCACATGTGACTGCCAAACTGTGACTGAGTTCGTTCTGTACACAGATCGGTGTCCTGCTTCGACTGTTGTTTTATTCAGATAATCTCCCGTATTGTTTTTTTTCCAGTTCTCCAGCAGCTGTGATGTCGTCGCCTCCCTGATGAGGATTCCTCAGTACTTTGTCCCGCAGTGTTCAGGGGCTGAAAACACTCAGGTCTGCATGGGAGCCTTTCAGTTTATACCACAAAGGAAAAGAACTTCAGAAAACTTCAGCTTTAAAGCGACGCTATTTTACTCCTTTGACTCGACAGGTGGTGTCCAGCCTGATGACTGAGATGGAAGCTGTTCTGGACCTCCACTCGGGCGCCGTCGTTCTGGAGGCGGCGGCCCGCACGTACCTCAGTCTGTGTGGGGGCGAGACGGCCTGGTGCTCCACAGCTCGAGCCTCCAGAGACGCTCTGGTCCAGCGCTGGACAGACCGACTCAAAGTCCTGCTGTGTGATTCCCTCAAGGTGACGGTCACTGGTCTTCTCTTCATTGTCCATCCAACATTTACCAATCTATGTATTCACTGACCCCTCCTGAGGATCAGAGTGACTTGAACATGACATTCGTTCAGCTCTCCATACTTTCCACCTAATAGACAGCAAAGAGGAGCAAAGTCAGGTTCAGGTGTTGGATCAATAAAGTAACCAAGTAACTCCATCCTGGTTCCTGCTTTTCCTCCTCAGGACGACGTGTTTTCTGCCAATGAAGAGAAAACAAGAGAACTTCTGTCAACACTGAAGAAACTCAGAGCGTTCCACAAGTAAGACTCAACAGTTGCTGTGAAGTTGGATTTGAACATGCAGTGGATTCATGTGTGTGTTTCCGCAGCTGTCACGACCTCAGTCACTGGAGTCTGTTCGATCTGCTGTCGCCTCTCCTGTCGGCAGAGGAAACGCCCCCCGAGGTACCTCCGGCCAATCGAAGTGTAACTGGAAGCAGCCGCTCGTCCTTTTTCATCGTACTCGTCCTCAGTTTGTTGTCTGGTCTGCAGGTGCTGCTGGAGGTGCTGCGGTGTCTGTGTCACTTCCTGCTCTGGTCCCTAAACACCAGCGGAGAAACTCTGACCTGCAGAGTGAGTTGCATCAAATTTATATGTGCAATTTAAAGAGATCTCAATTAAGAGGGACCTTAATGGTGAGGGTTTCTTTATTCGTTAGCAGCATTGTTATAGTAATCGTTGGTGTCTCATTTTCTGGGTCCTATTTATTATTGTGTTTCAGGAGAAGGCAGTAGCGCAGCGGCTTCAGCTGCGTCTCTTCTGTGAGAGGAGTCATCACAGTCTCTCGCACAGTGACGCCGGCGTGAGGCACCAGGTACGACCGACCGCTGCAGCTATTCCTCGTCCTTTTTCTCTGACTTGTGAGATCTCTTCTCCTCTTGAATTTTAGGCTTTTCTGGGCGTGTGTGACGTCCTGACGGCTCACTCCCACCAGCTTAAGGTGTGGGACCCCTCTGTCTTTGGCCCTTTGCTCTACACGCCCAGCCCCAAACTGCAGAGGGCGCTGTTGACCTTCACATGCCTCCATGCGTTTGTTGGCGCTGACTGTGACAGCCAGAGCAGAGGTGAGTGAGACCTCAGCATGTTTACACGTCAACCTTCCTGCAGAGGGGTGAAAACAGGAACTCCCCCTCCTGCAGAAAAACCTGTTTTCCTTTTAGCTACTTCACTTTGGAGGAAGTTTTAGATCTATTCTGCAGATGTGCAACAACAGCAAAGGCTGCATTCATCATCGTCGGGTCTGTAGAGTTATTATGAAGCATATGGGTTTTTTTAGGAATCACCTTGAAGCTAAGCTGCATTGCAGCTGACAGAGACTCCAACAAACCCATGAGAATATCAGGAATTACATGGGACAGATTATACTGAAGCAGAACAATCCGATGCACTTACCTATTAAGCTACCTTTAATGTAAAGAGGAAAAACTGCATGAACTCATATGCTTGTTTTTGGGCCCAGACCTCCTCACTGTGAGACAGGAGCACTACCCGTGACACAACTGTTCAGCCCCCCAAGTGAGGGTGCCCGGTTTGAAATATGACATGGTAGCAAGATACCTCCTGTGACTGAAAAATTGTCACACACTTAATGCTGATGCATGTAAGCATCCACGGCGTTCGGCGTTCAGTGCAGTAGATGGGGGAGCCGCGGATGTGAAGGGGGGGTCGTAAAACGGATTAATGGGTCAGAAAAGACCAGAAAACAAAGTTCAGATGGACAAATTTGTATTCATTTTTCAGACTTCTCTTTAATCCTTCTTTTTTCTGTGTGAAGCGATGGATAATTTAACCCCGAACACTGACTTAACTGAAACCATGTGAGGAGTTCAGAGGGAATGGTCTCTTTGGTGGAAAAAGCTCAACAACTCATAGACATCTGAAACATGACAGGGGGGCAGGGGGGTTTGTGAGGGGCACAAACGGCCCAAAACTGTGGGAATCATTGCTTTTATTTTTGGAAAGGCCCTTTATTTGCATGCTCGCATGTTGAAAGCCAAATATTTTCCAAGAAAGTTGCTTCAGTCACATTTGGGATTGCATAGAGTTGCCCTTTAAATTGCCTCCAAGACCTATTCGTCATTGAGTTGCCAATACATTCTAGTGAAGCCAAACACTGAAGGAAGCACACACTCATTAACATACCAAAGCAAGAGCCTTCATATGAAAGTACTGGGTAGTTTCCTTGCTCAGCTCCGAAGTTTTATTTTTATTTTTTAAAATAATTTTCACATCTTTAGTCCAGATAAAACTCCACCACCCCCCCCCCAACACACACACACACACAGGCACGCACACACACACACAAACACACAAATCAGGGTGTCTCCTAATGGGGTCCCTGACACCAGATTAGGAACCAATAGTGTCAATGACAAAGGAAATGAAGCAATTTGCTTTGAGGAGTGTAAACAAGCCTAAAAGTGCCCAACAGGAGTGACTTTGCACCACCTGCAGATACCCCCTGCAGTGCTGCACAGTAGATGGCGCTCTGACGCCGCTGTTGCTCCAGGTGAAGCAGCAGTTCCCGCCTCTGCAGTTATTAAATGCAGGGCCACACATTTGGCTTAATAAGTCGCTGCAGCGCTGCCTGCTGACTGTAAATGGGGTCTGATTTCCAACCTGACCTGACAATTGACCCCCAATTACAAAGGAAGCCCCGTTAATCTCCTCCGACTGAAACAGGGTTGACTAATTTGTATGAAAGGGTGTCGGACTTTGTTATGCAAAGCGATGCCGCTCGAGCGCCGATGACAGCGTCGGGCTCCCGTCTGCCGTGCGAGGAGGAAAACAAGATTGACACGTTAGATAAACCTACGTGGGGGCTTTTCCCGCCGTAAAGTCCTGCAGGTAAACTCATGAATTCATTCACTCCTCTCTATAACTACACACGCTTTTATTATGTTTACAAAAGCCTCGACTTTCGCAGACATATTGCATCCAAATATGGGCGAGTCCAGAGAAGTCAATAACTGTCCTGGTGGGAATCTCTTAAATGTTCAAGCAAATACAATACGGGATTATTGGTTTTTGAACATGTAATAAAAAGCTATTGTTTTATTGGATTTGCCTGGTAACGATTGTGTTATACAGACAGTGTTTTCTATTAGCTGCTGGATCAGAGATCACTCGGAGGGCAAGGGCATGGAGTTAAATCATAAAATCAGGGCAATCTCTTTCCGTGAGAAAATTCCATTAACTCTGGCTCACCTCCGAGCCTATTTTATTAGCCTTGTGAAAGATTGAAGCCACATGGTGTCACAACCATAACTCCAGTCTCGTGTTATCTTTGATTTCCACCTGCTAAAGCCATTGTCCCCCGACGAGCTAAAACACTTTTTCCTGCCTTCGCTTTGTTCTCCGCTCTCTGTTATATGATTTCTGGTGATTAATCGCCGCTCCTGCTTCGCCCTCTCTCCTTTCTCCCCGTCCCGCTCGCCGCCCGCTAAAATCAACCGCATCTGGGCCTTCTCAGTCAGCGAAGACTCTGAAGTGGAGAGGCTGGAGGACCTTCACAGGCGGAGAAATCTGCTGGCGGCCTTCTGCAAGCTGATCGTGCACGGGGTGCTGGAGATGAGCATGGCCGCCGAGGTGTTCACGTACTACATGAAGGTGAAGGTCAGCTCGTCAAGGTGCTGAGGCCTCGCCTGCGTGGAGGACAAAATGTGTTTGTTTTGGAAAAAGGTTTCCTGTAAACAGCACTTCATCAGATTCCATCCACCACTGAAAAAATGCTGTAGCTCATACAACAGCCCAGTAGGTGGTGCTGTGGCTAAGATAAACAGAACATGAGAGAGCCAATGTAAACAAAGCAAACATCCAATGAGAATGCAGGTCAGGAAGAAGTGGTGGAACTGCATCATCGTTTTGGCGTTTTCTGTGCAGACGTGCAAAAAAATTCAATTTTTCCGTGTCTGGGAATGTTTACAAATGTTTCTGTTTGTTGTCAGTATTACAGTGAGTTTGGAGACATCATCAAGGAGACGCTGTGTCGCACCAGGCAGACGGATAAGATAGAGAGCGCCCGCACGCTGGTGCTCTGTCTGCAGCAGGTATCCTGGCATTCCAACTCGCCCGGTGAGCGATGCGCACGCCGGCGGGCCGAGCGGCGCTGATGTGTGTTCGTCTGCTGCCCTCAGCTGTTTGTGCGACTGAAGCAGGAGCAGGAGAGCAGCGGCGCGGCCCACCCAGGCGTGCAGACATTCACCAGCATTAAGGAGCTGGCGCGGCGATTCGCCCTCACCTTTGGCGATCTCGTAAAGTTCCGTGAGTGTGTGGTGATGATTCACAGGTCAGTGCGGGTCGCCAATCTTCACTTTGGAGGAGAGAAAATAGGTTTTTTTTGCATCTCATGCACGTGTGTGATTTGTGCGTTTAGGAACGGCATCGAGTTTGTGTTCCAGGAGTTCAGTCAGACTCCGCCGCCGTACCTCTCCTACCTGACCATCCTCAGCGAGTTCTCCAGCAAACTGCTCAAACCTGACAAGAAGACGGTGTAAGTGCAGCGAGCAGCATGCACCTCATGAACGCATATAAAGAAATACCCAAACCAGTATGTTTTTCTGGAAGTGTGTCTGTGTTGGTGCAGGTTCTCCTATCTGCAGAAACACACGGCCGAGCACGTCACTGACCTCAAGGAGGAGTGCTGGCAGCCGCTCGTCTACTATCGCGGGTCCCTACTGGCCGCGGTCGAAGCTGAAGACGCGGGATCCCACGGCAGCTCAGACAAGAGGCCCTGCCTGCCAAATCGCTCGCCTTCCTCCCGCCACAAACTGGAAGGTGAGGCAGCTTCAGCCTGTAACCTCGGAGTCACTTTAGATTCGCACTGATTGGTCTCAACATAAATTAAAGAGAGTGCACCAAAAACTGTGTATGTGTTTGTCTTTCTTGTGTCTTTTCAGGCAGTAAGTATCCGTGTCCGTTCAGCCCGGTTGAACCCAAAGCCAGCCGAGTTCAGAGGCCGAGCGCCAGTCCGAGGTGAGGTCGAGCGCAGCTTCACTTTTCACTTACAGAGCGACTGAACATCTCTCACGTTCAACATCCTGACCTCACTGCACTCCTTCTCAGCCATGTGGAGAAGACGGACGACGCGGATCCGTTCTCGGCCCCACCGGAGCCTCCTGCCATTGGACTCAACGCCGGGGGGTTTGTCCTCAACAGCAGCAATGAGCCAGACGACGGCACCGTGGAGGTGGAACTTTGAATGCGACAACAAAACCTTGCTTTGTTCTCCTTATTTTGCACCTTGTGACCGGCACCTTATTTATTTAGATGCCGCAATATTTAACAATCCTGTTTGTCAGACATGCAGTAACTTTATTTATTGGGGGATCAAATCCTGGTGGGTGAAGGTAACAATTATCTGTAGTCAGCCCACGTAAATACCAAAGCCAGCTATGAGTTTTAATGGAATAATTACGTAGCTAAAGCTCAACATCTTACTTCCTCTGTGTAAATAGATCACGGTACCTCAGAGGTCCTGTGTTATGTCCCCTTTTATTGGCTTCCATGAGAAGAAGTTGTTTTATGATAAAAAACAAGTGTTAAGTCTTGTTCTCGAGGTAGCGGCATAAACAACTCTTCAGACTTGCACTTTGCCAAGTCGGGGCAGGAAGTATTGGCCTTCAAATCAAAAGAGTTCGTGGCATATTTGCAATTTTTCTGTGCAATTTGAAAACCAGGAAAAGCTGAATTTTTTCACATTTGAAATGAGATCAGTATTGATGGAAGTGTTGCTGCCATTCTTCGTAACCTGCAGGTCGCGGGATTTATCCGGGAGGGAGCGGGATTTGAACCGCCAACCTTCCCAACCAAGCTTCAGCCACAGTTTGAATTATGTTTTGTAGGCTGTCGAAATCACAGTTTTTCAAAGTGCAGAAAAATTGAGTGCGGAGGGCTGCACAACCGACTGACAGTCTTGCACAAGTTTTACTGTTATTGTGTTTTTATAGCACCTGGATTCACTTTATCTCATGAAATGAGAATAACCAATTTTTCTACAATGAGGGACCTTTAATGATGACCGTTTTTCACATCAGTGCATTATACTCATCCACAGAAAAAGATAATGCAACTCTTTCATTATTTATTTCTATCAAAGACACATTTGTCAGAAACGACAGAGCTGAAACAGTTCAGGTAATAAACAAGGCCGTTTTATTGAATTCTGATTTTAAATATCCAAGAGTTTCTGGGGTACAGGGTGTGATGCTAGTGGAGCTTCGCTGACTCCTTGGGTCATTAAGTTTAATTAAAGTTTTTTGTATATAAGAAATGCAGACCAACAGCAGCCTTTCCTACGACGGGATTGTGATAGGACCATTTTCTTCCCTTTTTTAAACATGCAGCTTCACTTTAAACTGATTTTGAATGTTACTTGTGACACTATATTCACTTTTGGGGTAATAATGGACCCGAGCACGACGAACCTGAGCTGGATCGTATTTTCTTACCTTTCTTTTAAAAATCGAATTCTGTATTTATTGTAAATTAAAAAAAATCTCCAAGGAATTTTGGCATTTGTTGTCTTTACTTCAATAAACACAGGTACACTTTATTCTCCTCCTGTAGCCTTATTAGGACTGTTCCAACGATTCCATCAACCAGGTTTCATATCCCTTAATTTGGCATTCAGTAGAAGTACGACAGTGCACAGGTCTATTTCTTTACTCTTCCATTAAACAAGGCTTTATTATTAATTTAAACAAATCCAAAACAGTTTTAAAATGGTTCTTTTTCTTATGTCAAAGTACAATCAGTTTTAATTCTCTGTAACATAGAAAAAAAAGTCTAATATTTGCCCCAAATCATTTACAACACAGCAAGCACAGAATAAATATTTACAGTAATTTTATAAAGTCATCTCTAATAATTTATAACCCTATGGCGCACACACACATTAAAAACCACAATAGATACAGGCCTGTACAACATACGCTCTGTGTGTGTGTGTGTGTGTGTGTGTGTGTGTGTGTGTGTGCAGAAGGCTCTGCGGTGGCTTGTTTGGCACTGACAGTAACTGTGGATCGCTCAACAAACCATGAATGAAATTACAGCGTCACAGGAAACTTGTTGTTTATGATCACTGGAATGTAACATTCGCCAGTAAGTTCGATACCTGAATGGGATCAAAATGGTTTCTGTTCGACTTTTCCAGGAGCCGCAATGTGCAACGAAGTGTGATGTAGCTCGTGTGAACAAAGCTCGTCCCCGACATTATTGATGCAAGAATACACGCAGAAAAGAAAGCACGTGTGTGGAGAAAGCAAAGGTCTAAAACACTTGTGACGTCATGAAGTCATGGTGAAAACATGAAAACGAGTACATTCGAGTCCTCTGAGCGCCGACGTGTCTGTTTCTTCTGCTACTCGCAGAGAATCTGACGCCTGCGACGCTTTGCCTGTCCCTTGTTTTGTGGTGTTTGGTGAAGTGCGTCCTGTTTTGTAGGATGGGAGCCAGTCCAAACCTCAGGACCACGAGGGAGAACCCCCCCCCCACTGTCCAGTCATTCGTAGTCGTCTTCGTACTCGTATTCGTCCAGGTCCAGGTTGCAGTGCGGACTGGGGATCTCAAAGAAGTGTCTCTTGGTCAGACCCAGCTCAGTGGAGATGTGCTGCCCCAGCGGGCTGTAAGGATTATCATACCTACAGGAACACATGAGGGACAAGATCAGTATTTTACCAACCTGAAAGAAAGGAGTCCCCATTCCTTGGCCATGGGGACCACCAGGTGCCCACATGAACGATTCATCATTCCTCCTGCTCTGATTGGCCAGTGACACAATCTCGGTCTGAATTTTCTTCCCTTTTCAAAAGCCAATCACATTTCCAATTTGATATTAGTATTGTAATTGTATCGGCTATTAAAGCTCCTGATCCGACTTGAGGAGCACCTGTTGCTAATATCTGTAAAGGAAGGCAGTGCTGACCTCTTCCAGTTTCTATTAAAGGTTTCCTTTTTTTGCTTTTCCAACTTGAATAAGAGGAATGATTGTTTAGGTGAAAGCTGCTCCCTCTGTACCTGAACATGTGGGAAACCCATCGTGAAACTATGGTGTGGACATTAGTTGGGAAATACACCTCAGTGTTTCTGATGAGAGTTTGGTGCCAGTTGGCTCAGTTTAGCACAAAACCTGGAAGCAGGTGATACTGAACCGTCCGTCTGTGTGTGAATGCAACACAGTCAAACATGGGCAAATGCTAACAAAAGATTTCCAGCTCAATAAAACAAAAAGACTTTCATCAAACGGAGGATGAAGCTTCGGGGGTGATGGTAGCTGATATTTTTGTGCTAAGCTAAGCTAACTGGCTTCACATGTCGCTGCAGAACGATCTCGAAGCCCTCGTCGATTCCTTGAGAAGAAACAAGAGCGTGCATTTCCCAACGTGTCACACTGCGTCTTTAAACAGTGTTTTTGAACAGCAGTGTGACTGGCGAGGACACGGGAGCACCACATGAAGGTGTGAACAGACGGGCCAGGAGGCGCGCTTTTATTTTTAAGAAGAGGAGGGATAAAAACAGAAGCCGTCTGGTTCAAAAACAGACTCCCAGCTCGAAGACACGGCCACATACATGAGACACTGAGCTGGCTGACAAAAACAACTTTCTGCTGTCAACGGTGTGCTCAGACTGGAGGAGGACGGGGGGGGAGTCGAGGCTCGGAGTGCGTTTAGGACAAGAGCGGCCCAGAGAAGAGGAGGAGGTGTTGGAGGAGGAGGAGGAGGAGGAATGGAGGCACACTTAGTTTCTGCTTGGTACCCAGAGTGTCTTACCTGCTCTGGTTAGGAGCCTGTCTTTAGAAGTCAGTGGTGTTCCTAAAATTGTCACACAACACGCCTGTCAACAGCCTCATTTATCACTGCCTGTCCCTCTGCTGCCGGACGGGACAGCTCGCCCTGTGGTCTGTCCACCGCCGCAGGAAAAGCCCTGAAAGCAGCTTTACTGATCTTACAGCCTCCTTAACTGGGAGCTACCACAACGCTGCACACTTTAACAGGACAAAATGTCTGTGAAAAATCTGAAAATACTGCAGATTTCCCACAATCATGGAGTTTGGAATTTGCTTGAACTTGAACGCAGGATTACGACTGAAGCTACGGCGGAAAGATTTAGTACTTACACATCGTTACACTGATCGTTGGCAGCCTCCTCGGCCACCAGTAAGTCGTACTCCTCTGCTGCGTATTTCTCCCAGTCTGAGACCTCCTGCCCGTCTGTCTCAGCCTCCTTGGAGTAAACAAAACACAACATGACCAAATGCCCGAGCCGCTTCGCTGACAGGAAAACATCTCCCATCTCAACCTCCCGTACCCGGATGACGGAGAAAGGGTCTCTCTGCTCGTGGTCCAGATACTTCTCGATGTTGAAGAATGTGTCGAAGAAAATGTGGGACAATTTGCACCTCTTCAGGTCCCGCAGAGTGATTTTACCTGGATGAGATAAATCAGTCCATCAGATGGATGCCTGACAGTGAAAATGGCCTTTAGTATTTAGTGCTGCCAACCTGGCAACTCTGTGAAACAAGTGGTCAGTCAAGTCCTGACTGAAACATTGTCAATATGCCTTCAATTAGCCACACTTTTATGTATTGGTTATATTGTTCTTTAGGTTGATGTAACGTCTATATATTTAATCTCGGGCTGTAAAAAAACCTCTGTGGTTTGGTTACTGTTCAGGAAAACATCACAAATACTCAGTAAAGAAGTTGTTCTAGGTCGTCTTACATGTTATATTACACAGCTTCAGTGGAGCGGCATACCACCAGGCTGCCTGCGGGTCACTTTCATGCTGCAGCTATCAATACTGAACATGCACATGTTCGCCGTGGACCAGTGTCTCCTAAATGACACAGTGGACGAGCTAAATGCTGCAGGGAATCTGTTGACAGTGTGGATGACACCAGCAGCTGACAGCAGGCAGAGCAGATCAGTCCAATCTATAACTGTTCGCTGAGCTAATGATCAATGATCTGGCCTAAAAAAATACGAGCGGAGTCGAGTGTGGACGTCCTCCGCTGTGGCTGCGGACCGAGTCGAAAAACGTCAACACGGGCCAGAGTGCGTTAAAAATGTAAAAGGGGCCTGACCTTCGACCTCCGGCTTGACGAGGTCAAGCATTTGGCAGAGGCAGTCCTCGAAGGGAAGGGGCTCAATGGCCATGGTCTCCAGCTTCTGACACTGCTCGTCGTAGAAGTACTCCAACTCGTACATGCTGAGCACGCCGTCCCCGTCCAGGTCCATACAGCGGAACCAGTACTCGATACTGAACACAGAGTGACGGAGGAGGGGTCACAGGTCAGCACATCGGGGAAAGAAGGGAAGATGCGATAGGTGGGGGGAGTTCAGAGGTACTCGTGATAAAACGGGCCAAGATTAAGACTCATGGATCTAATGTTGAGAGTGACAGTGATCAGGTGAAACAGTAGTTCATAAAAAGATACATTTGAGATGAATTTGGGGTCATTTCAAAGCATTAACTGCAAGATGATGCATACTTTTGTTTCATTCATAGTAGTCAAAGCATATTCACATGTTAAAAATCTTATAAATTAACCTATTAAATGAAACAAGGGCCAGTTTCTCCGAAAACAATCAACAAATTATAAAGAAATTCATCAAGTATTTGCCTCGCCAAATCAAGTCTTGTGCCACTTGTGGCTCCTGACTCAGTAATTGCATCTCACATTATTCTGGTTAAATGCCGGGTAGTGAAATTTGGGCATGATCTATAATTCTATTCAAGAATTGTAATAAGATGCTGCCTGTGAGGCACCTGGTGTCCGTCTTTTTGTCCTCCTCCGAGATGAGGAACCAGACGAAGTCAGCGTAACTCAGCCGTCCCTCCTTGTAAACGCGTCTGTCCCTGAAAGACAGAAGGAAACCAGCTTCAGGACACGTTTCCGGGCTGAGGACGGCCTCCATCCTTTTCAAAATGACCTGGAGTTTCCAGCTTACCTTGTTACTGTCCCTGAGAATATTCTCTCAATCATCTTATGCGAGATGGCTGGAAAATGACACAGCAAGAGGTCACTTAATGTCTCCGGGGATAAAAAATGTCTTTTGTGTCTAAAACAACAGCTTTCTGCTCGGTTTCCATATAACTTTCCCCCCAACACATGTAATTCATTCATCCAGACCGTAAATCCGGAGCGGCCATTGCAGCTCTCTTTTTTCATCTCGACAATACTATAAATCCTCTGGTCATCATTTTGACCATATAGTAGGAGAAATTGTTCCAGACGTGGCGTCATTGGAAAGAGTATATATGCTTCTCTCTTATTGATCTTGTGTCTCATTTCCCCCGACTCACTCACAGGCCATCAGCCAAGAACATGTGGTGCGGAGGAAGCAACAGAGACAAATCATTTTCCTGTCCATGTTTGTGTGTGAGGCGTAAACCTGGTCCAGACACCGTGTGCACAGGACATTTTATTGCTTTGTGTCGTTTCAGCCTTCCGACTGCGGTCGAATGACAGAAGGATTTAAAGGTTTCATTCGGACGCAGCAGACAGCTTCCACGCATCTTTTATATTTATTTTCCCAGCATGCATGTCGATCTTTTTGTGTGCTTGTGTTCACCTTGGTCGTTGTGCCGCGCCAGGTCCTTGGGGTCGATGTAGAGGTCGTGGTCGGTGTCCAACTCCCAGAACTTGCAGTAGATGACGTAAAAGTGCTCGTAAGAGAAGAACTCCGTCAGCTGGTTCACGTCCTCTTCCTGCTCCAGCAACGCCACGTTCTGGCCGGCACAAAACAGGCGCGTGACTTCACTCATGTCATTCATGCTGCTCTACAAGTTGTGTCGTTGGACATAAGATTCATTCTGTTTACACATAATGAATCACTTGAATTTTGCTCGCGTTTGAACTTACAATCAAACACAAAGAGATACGATTGTGTTCCCTTACTCTGGATGGAACCAAATCGAAAACATTACAGACAGGAAAGTCTGTAAATGGATTATTTTAAACCAGCAGGTACAAAACTGTTGCAAAAATCTAAGTTTTGTGCTCTGAACACAAAAACAACACACCCCTCCCCTAAGTGACCTGGACATGTCTGCACAAACAGGAACGCAGGCACAGAATGTGAAGAATTACCTGAAGAAAGTTACTTTTCCTGAGCTCAGAACATGTAATTTTCCCAGTCCATGATCTGTTCACGTTGTAAAATATCCTCTGAGCCACCTGACAAAGAAAACAAGCAAAAACCAGTGAGCGTTATCTCAAGCCGCTGAATAATTGAAGAGAAATTTTCAGGGACATCTTCCTGTGACGTCGGCTCACCGTGGTGATGTATCGTGAGTGAAAGTCTGGTGCCTCTTTCAGAAAGGCCAGGCCTGCGTGTGAGTTGACCACATCCTGAAAGCAGAGAAGTCAGATTGTTTTGTTCTGACCGGTTTCGTCTCCATAAAACGTGCCCAAACACAAATGTGGAGACAAACTCAATGCCTTGTGCTGCCTGCAAGTACAAATGCTGCACATTTCAACTAAATTCAGCAGTTACTTTAACAAACGATCCGAATGGGAGACCACATCTGTCTTTCTTCTTCTTCCGGTGGACAGAATTCATGACTTTCAAAGCCGGAATAGAAACAGCTCACTGGAACAAACATCAAAAGTTACCAGTGTCTGTACACGTTTGTCTGTCGTGCCAAAAGCTTTAAAAATTGTGTTGGGTTAAGCAAAAGCTCCAGGCTCTGACGGGAGAGGCCACGAAAGCCGAGTGTTTCTTTAAAAATCACGAAGGCACCGGGCCGACCGGTTCTAGGACGAGGTTGAGGCTTTTTGAGTTGACAGCGAAGTGGCGGAAAGGCCAGCAAAAAAAGAAAGCTGTTTGCTTAAGACTGCTGTTAACCTTTTCTCCTTTCCCCCTCCTGAAGTCACCGAGTGTGCTGCATTTCAAATGAACTGTAGCAATATTCTCGCCCTGAAACTCCCTCTTGTCATTTCTTTATTCTCCCCCCTTTTCGTCTTCTACTGGGGGAAAGGATTGTTGACATAAATGCGAAGGCGGCGACGAAATTAAAAGGCCTTATTTCAGGGCAGCCGTCATGCCTCTTTGACTCTCGCGGTGAGAAATTAAATCATAGAGAAACACATAAATCACAGGGCACAGGAAACAGGCGGGGACAGTCAAATCTACTCCACTGCAATCCGCCTTTCATTCATCACAACAGTCAAAGGCGATTCGCTGAGTGCAACCGTACAAATTAAACGGCGTGTGCCACCAGGCATCTCTGCTGGTATGCTAACGGATGCACAGCTCAGGCTGGCCGCTCCTGCCAGCGTGAAAATGAATCAGGTGAGGGGCGGGGCCAGCGAGGGCACGCCAACAGCCTGTCAGCTGGAGTGAGAATACAAATATCCACCACATCGTAAGTCAATTTAAAACTCCAACCTACTAAATAAATTGTCGAATGTTTACCTGATAAGCCTCAATACTATCATGTGTTCTCCGCATGTCTCTTGTTTGTTCTTAACTGCTGCGTCTGACTTTTGCGTCAGAGGAATCTCCCTTGGATGACCCCCCCCTTGCATTACACCATATTACTGGCTTACTGTAATGTTCCTGAATTAGTCTTCTTCCACTTGAACAAGCACTGCCTCAGCAGCACCGTCCAAAAAATTAAGTCCACCTCACAACACCCAAGCCAATGCAATTTTGTCATTCCACGCTGCCAAGTCCAGCCCACTCGCTGGGTGTGCTGCAGCCGGTACCTGCAGGAATGGAATAAAGTCGTCTTGTTCCAGGTAATTACAGCCAGGCTTGGCCAAAAGGTGCACAAATTTAGAAGCATCATCGTGACAGGTCTGCAGAGTTCTGGAGAAGGAAAAAGAGAACAGATGGTTGTAAGGTCACTCCCACTTAGGCTGCTATGTTCTCTCTATACTTTCTATCATCGTTTCAAGAGCACAACATGTTTTTTTCTTGAATTGTTCCATTTTGAAGTGCAAATGCAGGTGGAATACATCCTGAAAATTAGGATTCCGAATGGCTGTCAGACGACTAAAAGCACGGGGAGTTACGGTAGCGATGCAAATATAATGCGAGCCTCTGTTGTGGCCTCCCGTCTAAGAATGGCTCAGTTATGAGCTTGAGTCAAAGGCCAGGTCTGTCCACTTCTCTGGGGCCTCACACATTAATACAAGAGCGTGCCTATTGCACACAACAGCATTCAGCTCCACCATACTTCCTTTCAATTCCATCCATAAAGACACTGAATGGGCGTTTTCTTTGATACACTGTTTTTTGCAGCAACTTCCCCCTTGTGGTGCTTACAGGGGCCATGATTTCTGTATTGGACTGAAAAGAAAAATCTCATAATAGCCGGCTTTTTCTTGCAGCATCTGTAATCCCCGGTGAGTGGTCATCATTGTTTGGAGGACACTATAGAGGCCATTTGGCTGAGTGCGAACGTACCACTGGTCTAGAGAGTATAAGAGCTGCTATTGTCTTACTTTCTCCACATAGCCACGAACTTGTGAACGGACACGAAGCCCGTCCTGTCGCCTCCAGCTAAGCAGAACAATGGCACTTTCCAATAGAGGGGACACTCACAAGCCTAAGGACACAGAGGGGGGCGGGAGAAAAGAGGCAGTGTGTGGGATGGGAGAGAGAAAAACAAATATAAACTTAGAAACTTGATAAATACACAGCAGGGTAAAGCAGGAAGACACAGGGCTATGTTGTGCTGAAAAACAGTTTTGCATCATTCAAAGGCTTCCCTCTGGTAACGCAGTTGTCATTGCCTTTTCACATAGGCTAAAGAGAACTTTCTGTGTGGTTTTAACATCAGCAAACATTCGCAAAGTCAGGAGCTAAATGCCACTAATGGACATAATTTGCTGGATGGCAGCTGAGCATCCACGCTACAAATCACATTCTCACCTTGGCAACCTGCCCCATGTCCTCAATGGTGGCCCTTTCATTTGGGAATTGGGAAAATATTTTCTCAATTTTTGAAATGAGGCTGTCGATGTTGAGGTTGGCTTGGGGCCGGCCCTGTGGGAAGTAAAACTTGGGAATGCTTTCACTCAGTGCTGTGTTGACTGGCTCCTCCGTCCTCACCTGGGCCTGAAACGCACAGAAAAGGCACCGTTAGCCACTCCAGCTAGCAAACGCTAGCAGCTCTCGACTCAAGCATTCCAACATGTGCAGGGGCTCGTCTTAACACAAACTCTGCATTGCTGGCACTCATGTAACCAAACCTCCCAGCTGCCTAAAGGCCAATCATGGAAGAAGTGACTACTCAGCAATCACAATCATTACCCATTTATCTGTCATTGATACTCCTGTGACAGTGCAGAATCTTATGTAATAGAGTCAAACTAATGTATTTCAACCTTCAAGTTTGAGTAGTATCAAATGGTTATTGTACATTTCTTGTTCAAACATGGCCGATCTTGCAAAAGTGTAACCCTTGCATATATTGTACATCATAGAGAGCAAATAACTCTCCTGGCATTTCAGTTCCACAAAAAAACAAAGACTGAACAGACACATGTGTGCTACAGCTGGCACATTTCCAGTCACTTGTTCAACTGGTATAAAAGATGAGTTGTTTGGCAGCCCTAATGTCAAATGAGTCACAGGGATCAGTATCACCACAATCCTAACTGCGGTTACTATTATGCAACAACTTGCTTTGATTGTGGGAATCTACCTGCTTGTGACTGAAGGGCTCAAGCTAGTAATGACTTTCATGACTGATAATTTGCTTGATTGTTTTTCTTTATCTACTGGTTCAGTCTGTAAAGTCCCTCAAATTTTTCACATTCTGCATTTTGAGTATATTAATGTTTCATCATAGAACTACAAACCCCCCCCAAAAATCACTGACGAGATGATGTGACTGAAGTCATCGTGTGCATCCCCAAAATCTGAACTTCATACAGGTGCTGCAGTAGGATTTATTGTTTGTCAGGTGTGACTTATTGAATTCAAACCCGACAGTGATATGTTCTGCCAGTGAAAGGTCAAAATTGATCTCGTCCACGAGACTCCACAGCAAACTGCCACACACCTTAGGAGGAGGGAGACATTACTGTCAGTGGTTGTACGCTTCCACGTTTGTCTCATAACTACGACACCACCGGAAAAGAGAGCGCAGCTTTTGGGTGTGAGAGCTCTGTGCAATGTTCAAACAGGTTCTGAAATATTTGTTTATCTCCGTAACGGGGGTTTATCCTGGAAAACAAGCATCTATTCACAGTGGAAACAATTATAAACATTCTAAAGCTAACAACGGCATCGTGTAACACTGTGCTGATCCCTTTACGACTCAGTGAATCTGAGTTAAACCAGCATGATTAACTACTGCCTCTAAATGCAGCCGACATCCTAATAAAAAAATATTGATGAAGTCTTCAGTACTGGACACCATGACAATAATAATAATGCTAATAATCCCACCAGACAGGACATTTCATTTAGTAACCCCATAAAAAGCCAAAACACATTCAGGGGCCGAATGTGTTGTTATGATTAACACATCAGCCAGTTACTAAAAACAACTTTGAGTAAAGCAGACATTGCTCCCAATCATCATTTCATACCCCAAGACTATTTACATGACCGAAGAATCTGCTCACTGGTTCATTCTGTGTGGCCTTTAATAATCACATAAACACACCCACACACAGCTCTGTGAACACATAAAAATATCTGAGGCGTTTGTTTTGGTCCAACACATTAGACACACTGTCCGTCCATTTGGCCAAGTCTCCATAACATCACCTTCAAAACAATGACTCTGACATCGCGATCTCAACAAAGCCTAGAAAATGTAGTCATGTTGTCGGGACTGAAAACTTTCACGTTTATTTTCTACTTATATTTTTCTCATAAAGATGTATAAATTGTGTGTTGGATCCAGTCAGAGGTTCCGTACTTGATTTTAACCTGCGAAATGATAAATGCTGCTGGTCTTCTGCCCTGTGTTGGTGTCAGCCATTGCTATAAAAGGACATAAACATCTCCTGTTGCCCTGCTCTGCGCCCCCCACCCCCCCACCCTGCTTCATGCTCACAACTAGCAGAGCTCTTGAGCACAACTGCTAAGCCACATGACATTTTGCACATTCACAATGACGGGCTCTCAAAGAGGACAGCAAAGCGGCTGAGCACAACATACCACACAAGATGAAACATCATCCTGTAACCAAAGCTGACATGTCATATTTGTCTCTACAGATTAAGTATACCTTGTACCCCAAATAACTGGAAAAGTGATTCACTGACATGTGTGAAACAGAGTACAATCATATTTTAAGAGAGAAAGGTAGCCTGAGAGAACAGTGTGATAGACAACAATTGCTACGTCATGCTAACTTGTTCAAGTTGCTACTTTAACAGTTTTCTTTTTTGCCAAGATGCAACTTAAAGAGCAAGACATGAAGCCCACAAACACCAGTTAACAAACCTGTCCCCTGGCTGACAGGCCCACAAAGCCAATGTGCTGGAGGGTACATTCATACAAACACCTGCCTGTCCTTGCTGGAAGGCTCGGAGTCTCTTCTTGAAGCGAGAGGGCAGAACAAAGTCACATCCACGTGCCAGCAGGGCCAGCTCCTTTCTCAGGTCAGGGTCCTGACGCAGGGACAGCTCCCTCATCCTCATCCTTGCTCCAGACAGGACGAGGCACACATATACACAAACGCAACACTCAATCCAGTGTTATCCCTCCTCGGCTCGGATCGATTCCAGTGACCACTGTCGGTAAAAAGGCAGTGGAAACAGTGGAGGTCCTCTGTGTGTATGTCCCTGTGATTGTCCTCTGTCAGAGTGAGAGCCTCTTAATGCAAGAGAGCAGCTGCTACTGTGACTCTCTCTCCCATTCCAGATCTGGTCGCACAATCTCGGCTCAGCCTGCTGCACTGTCCCAGTCTCTACCTATCATACGCACACACACACACACACTCACAGACGCGTACGCATACACACACTGCAGGGTCAGGGAGCCCTTGCCTCAAAGCTGCTGGGGAGATAAGGAGTGACTGGGTGCATGTGTGTGGGAGTCACTTCGTGTATGTGTGGGATGGGAGGGGTGTGTGTGCAATGGACCTGCCCTTTCCAGTTTGCATTCCTCAGTGCTCATGGAAGGTTATGTAAAGAGACAGACCTGTTGTTGCAGCTTGCAGCAGCCACACGGGCAAATTGAAGGATGTACCTTCATCGCACAACGCGAATACATCCTTCACAAACTTTGGCTCTCCTTCTGAGACGCCATTGCATGTCATTGTACTCCGGAGGAGCTTCGCTTCTTCACATGACAAAACAAACAATAAACTAAAGAGAAAACTCCAAATAAAAGCCTAAAGTTGTACATGTCATAAAAACAGCACATCCTATTCTAAACTAGTCTCAACATGTTTTGAAATTAGCCGGGGGGGGGGGCAAACCTTGAATCTGAAAATTTTTTAAGGCACATCAAACTAATGAGGCTAATCAAAGGAACAACCAAGCATGCATGATACCTACACTACGAGGAGACAAACACATTTTGAAATATTTTGAATCCTGTCTTATGTTGTCTTTGTTTTGCCTTCTCTTTGCAAGCCTGGGCTGCCACCCATTCCGCGTCTTATTATAGTTGATGGGCAATAGAGGAGGGGGAACGGGACATGTCAAATTCAAAGACTGATGACCGAACTAGTCTGCGCCTATTAAAAGAACCACCAGGCACTGTTTGGGCAATCCAAGAAAGTGGATCTGGAGAAAGGAGTGTGTATCTTTAGGCCTACATCCGGTGGTGCAGTCTTGGAATGAAAGCAATTACATCAATTCCCCATAAAAATGAAGATCTAACAGCTCTGTAGGTGCCTTCACTGCAGGCTGTACACAGGAAAAGTCCAAAAACTCCACAGCTCCTGATGTGAAAGCTAATTAAACAGGAATGGCATTGTGATGTCAGCATCAGAAGACAAAGGTAAATGACCCCATATTGTTAATGTCCATATTATTGTATGTTGGGCTGAAAAACACGCTCATAGTATTTTTAGATGCCAGGATTACAAAGTCCACAGTTTTCCACTGGTTTCTGTTCAAACCCAGTTCCTGTTGTCCCTCACACAGGACACTGCACATGCTTGATAAGCTGTTTGCATGAAGGCTTTTCACACCGGCTGTCTTTTGTTCGTGCTCATCAACCCAAACAAAACATTGAAAGAAAAGCAACAAGGCCAAAAAAATTGATGGACCGCATGAAACTATCTACTTTCATATGGTGTTCAGTCAATATCAATGCACAAACAAAACGTGGAGTCTGTTTTTTATAAACACAGTCAGCACATAGCAGTGGGGGTTTAGCAATGTCTTGTTTTGCATATGTAAAGAAAGCCTACCATAAATTTGACAAAGTAAATTCATACAAGACAAAAGCAGAAACATTGGAATCGGGGTGTATGCAGGTTATACCATGTAACTTTATTGTAATTATCTCTCACAGTTGGCAGCTTCAGATGCAGGATTTTAACTCGTGCTATGTTATAAAAGGTAGCATTAAAAGCACGAAATGTACACCCCTCTTGTTGCTTGGCAAACATTGACATGATAGCCGAGCTTGGTCCAGATTCTCTGCAGCCGACAAAGGAGTCGCAAACAGCTAGGTCCAGTGACCTCGCACACCAAGCTGCAAAAGGGTGATAATGACCTTCTCCACCACAATGGTGCTCCACCACACTGACATCCTACTGCCTGGAGATTTCTCAATTGTACCTGCAACCCTGAAGTAGCAAACAAGTTCCATTACTGAAGCAGTTTGAATGACAACTGTGGATCTGGACCAAAACTGGATTCTTGCATCCGTATTTGGCTTTTATGTTACACTGGGGTTTTGTGGACACCTTGTCATATGGGGCAAATTCAGGCAGGCTGCCTAAGCACCAAAACCTTAAGAAGCAACCATCAGAGGAACTAGTATGTCGAGTGTTTGATGGGTCACTGTGACAAACATCCAAACATGAGGACTGAGGCAGACCCCATGATGTGTCTAATCTCTAAACTGCTAAATCTGATTTGTACACAAACATGTGTCCAGTCTTGTTCACTTCATTGCATAACATATGGGATTATGAAACACACTGTCCAGAGTTAGTGACCAATGGCAGGTCTAATGTTAGAATTTCATGCAGTCAGATGACCGGCTTCACGAGCACTATATCTATCAACATCGCTTTAAAGTGTTTAAAATCTATATGTCTGACAGACAAGCATCCAAAAAAAAAAACCCATTACAACGGTGCTGGAGGGAAATCTTCCACATCCCTCAAGGGCTTTACAAACCTGCCGATACAGTCAGAAATGGTGGATTCAGTAGAAGCACGTGGCTGCTCCAGTGAAATGAGCGTTCCATCCAAACAAAGGTCACTCAACTCTTGTAACATCCTTTTGACGGTGCCACAGCTTAATTTGCATCATGGGTACAGAATCAGTGCTGCTGCAAAATCCAGAAAGCTCCAGCTCAAGCCACCACAATTGGATGTCTGAGACCAGGATTTGGGATATATGTGAATGTGTGCCAAAAATATGTCTGATTGACTGACAACATGGTGGCCCTCATTGACTGACAACACTGATTCAAAAAAAAGGCCAACAAACACAACAGGATGAGAGGAAATCTCCTGGCTAAGGGTTTTTATGCAAAGGGAAACTTTAAGACCTGAATATTTATTAGCCGTTATATTTAGCTTCCAACAACTGATTGAAGTACAAATGACATAAGCAACATAAGCAGTGAGGTAGAGTTTACTATAAGGTATCCCAGTACATAAAGAGCTCTTGTTGTTATGCAACAGCATTCCAGTAACATCTATTGAGGACTCATCTTTCATTGCAATTCATTAAAAACAATGGACTTAGAACAACAGATCTTCCAAACAGCATTTGTCTGGCTTTAATTGTCATAATTAGGATAGAATCACATTCTGCCACATCATTTATATCGACACCACAAGTCTGTATCATATTTTTAGCACAGAAAATGTATTACAGAATGAATAGTTACAAACAAAACATAGTGAATGGAAAAGCTATTTCTAATTTTATAATCATAAAAAGTTTTGTTGCCCGACTTGCGGAAAAAAGGGACCTTGGTGTCCTGTTTCATAAACAGAGAAACATAAACCATTGTTTTGCACAAACCTCATTTATCTCTTCCTGTAGTATCTTACTAGTTTACCGGAAGAGCATGCTTTAACACCATAAAAGCTGACTGAAGTGCCAGCTGATCGCTACAGTTTGCAATTGTACACCATGAACCCACAAGTGCCCAAGACTCCAAAAAAGAAAAGCAGTTGCGGTAAACAGTTTAACACCTGGTTCTTTCTGACAGGTCAGGCAACTGATAACATGACCTCAGACCCCCTGCTTCAAATAGCTTCTATGTTGCTGAGCCCAACTAAGCATGTTATAAAAATACATCTCAAGAAATCTGTGATCCTAAATGTGGACGCTGAGAACAGAAGAAACGGTAAACCCTTTAATTAAACTTAAATGCCATCAAAGGTATTTGGTTCAAGATTGTGACCTATTGCACGAATAACACAGTGACAGAGCGTGGAGCTCCACAACAGACCCATGAGCCAAGCATTCATTGAAACCTGATATTTACTGTACGTGGTGTGAATAAAATGTCTACAGTAACGTCTCTCAACAATAAGCAGAAGCTAATAGAAAGAGTTTCACAGTAAATTACGCAGAGGATGAATGTGCTGCCACGCCTCATCTGACTGGAAGAGTTCTGGGTATGTGATGCCAACACAAGGGAACCGAGGCTATCTATATCAGTGTCTGATGTCAAAGTCAGACCAGCTGTTCCGGACTGCATCAGTGCGACATAAATTGAATTTTTGAATAATCCTTTGAAGAATGCATTTGTATGCGGGAATTCGTTTTGTTGTCTTAAAATAGACGTATTACATTCATGCAACCTCACAATCCCTTTAATATTGACTGACATAGTGTGGCCACATGCCATGAAACATCACAGTACAATACACAAACTGTCCAGCAGCTGCTTTATAATAATCCCCGGACAGAGGGCATCATGGGCCAAAGGTTGAGTTGAGGAAACAGGCATAGATGTGAATAACTCAAAGTTTAAACCCATCTGTCAGTGAGTGCACACATGGTTCCATATTCAGCTAACGATTGTCTTGCGAAGCAAAGTGAGAGATAATGCTTGGTGAAGTTTCAGAGCTAACTAATCATTCAAATGACAAGGTTGAATCTGTAGCCAACACTTCCTTTTGAGGTCAAGTCCTAGCAGTTCTTCATCAAGAATTGCTCACCTTGTTATTGTTATTTGTGTATTTCTGAGATTACTTAAATCAGAGAAATTGCAGACAAAGTATTTGGGCCGTACTCCTCGATTTTGGGTTGAATTTCGAAAATGTTCAGTGGTTGTAGTTTACAGAAAAGGGCATTTTAGAATTTGATTAACGCTGTAAAAATTCAAACCTTGATCCAGTAAACATTTTCAAAGTAGCTATGATGGCTTGTTAGACAATTATGAAGTAAATCTCTCGGTACACTCTGCTTCATACTTCTGTTGCCGTATTTCAATCAGAGAGACAGCAGATGTCGCAGCGTGACTACTTGAACATGTCCTTATGTCCATCTTTAGCATGTGAGCAACATGTAGAAGGTGGAGTCTTGAGGAGCATGTGCCCCCAGCTGTCTGGCTGCCTCACTGTCATCACATTCACTAATGTCCACGATGTACAACAAGCCAAGGCTCTCACATTGTAGCTCTCACCTCGACGGCATCTGAGACCTTGAGCAAACAGTTTTAGCTATTTAATTCATCTTTACCCACATTTTTTCCAATACTAAAATAGTCTAAAGTGAAGTACTCTACCTCCTCAGACCTCTGGCCCACCATAAAAAGACAGGTTATTTGAAGTACTTCAAATATGCTATTTTCAGAGACTGTCATCTCTCATGCCGCAATAATTTGAGGGTGCGGCCAGAACATTTGGAAAATATTTCACGAATAATCACAACATACACTTTGCGACATGGATACTCAACAATGATACGATAGAATGCACAACATCTCAATGTATCTTCTGCGGTGGGCTATTCAGCATCCTCTTGTGGTTTGCAGAGGGAAAGAAAGATGATATAGCACACAAGAATGCCACTTCTAAAAAGTGAAAAGAATTTAAATGAACCAGAAAAAATTCATGTTGCAAGATGTTTTTTTTAAGTGCAACATATTTGTGGTCAATTATTTTATTGCAAATCTATAAAATGAAACAATAGCTTCAAATGTTTTATAACCTGGCAAAATCTGTGAAACAAAGATTCATCTCAAACGAATACCTCCACCGTAGATTTGATAGCTTGTGACATCAACGATAGAAAAATAAGTCTACCTGAGAATATGATTGTGCAAGATGCCCTGAAGCTGAAGTACCTTCAGTTACTCCAAGATCAACATAGTAACAGCAGGATACAGCCTGTTTGTGATGGCAAAAGTAAAATAAGCCTGCAAGAAATCCTCAAGGCAAAAACCTGAGTATCTTATCTTGACTGAACCTGTCCAACTCACACATAACTGCTTGGCATTTGAGTGATCACCTATCAAACTACTCTGATGTTTTTCAAATCGTTCCTATCGTGTTTCAAAGAATAAGTTACCTTCTTGGTGCTGACAGACCGCCGTAGTAATCGTCCACTGGGTCCAGTCACTCTGGTATGACCACTACGGGTTGGGAGGGCACTGACAGATGGGGAGCTGGAGGGAGTACCGAGGGGAGCTGGTTTCTTTTCTGTCAGGTTCTTCTGTGTCGCCACATTATTGT
The DNA here is from genome assembly GCA_032164315.1 of Malacoctenus gilli. Classification (NCBI taxonomy): domain Eukaryota; kingdom Metazoa; phylum Chordata; class Actinopteri; order Blenniiformes; family Labrisomidae; genus Malacoctenus; species Malacoctenus gilli. The sequence goes on along the minus strand of JASSRZ010000023.1, from coordinate 16,750,870 downwards.
TCTCATTGAAGCTCAATGACCTTTTATCCTGGCCGTCACCGCTGCTCAGATCAATGTGCTGCCCTCTTTTGATCAGATCAAGATAGTCCCTGAGAAGAGACTGAGTCGTGGGAGCACTCAACCAGTTGAGGAACAGCTCATCGACCTTCATTTTAAGAACTGGCTCGAGGACTCGAGGCGAAGGCATGATGCTGAATGTGGCTCAGTGGCTTTTTCACAGAAACGTACCTGTGTAAAAAACAGAAATTTTGTCAAACACATCGCACCCTCCACCAAAATAAAAATTGTGGGTATAACATGCAAACCTACTTCTATGTTTTAGTTTTGATCAGAAATAATATAATCATTTCTATTAAAGTCCCCTATTTTCTGAAGGGGGGCACTTTGCTCGAATAAGTTTTTCACCCAGTTTGGCCTTTTTTTTTTAACTTAAGTAAATCTAATTAAATGCGGGTAAACGGAGAGAATGTGTGTAAACAGGGATGCTGTCAGTGCAGGGTAAATGGATATGTGGAGATATTTACATTCGTGAGACCGAGATATTGTCTACAATTCCAGATCTTAACTGACAGAGGTAGCTCCCATCGTGACTTGAGCTTAGCTGTCCGTATTATGAGTCCACAACAAACACTCACTAACGATATTGAATTTTTAGCGCGAACTGTCGATGCGTTATCCCACAGGCAAGTAAACGCGAACGCACACTGACCCCGATCATGATGCTAGCTATTTTAACCATGATGCTAAAACACACAAGGCAAGAATCGCTTCTTAGTTAACGAACAGCACTCACAGCTATGTTGCGGCATATGAAATCACAGCCGAGTTTACGTTTACGTTATTGTTAGTAGGGAAAAAAAACTGCCGGCAGTTAGCTGCAATAGCATAGCGAGCTAATCAGTGAACAAGTGCACCAACCTTTGAATGAATAGATGACAAATACGAGGACGTGCATCAACATTTTTACTCATCCCCAAACGACGCTGCAGATCTCATATTTAGCTCACTTTGAAGAGTAATATGTGAGTCACAGCGATGGTGTCCATTTCTACGAGCCGACATCACCAACTGCACAACTTTTTCCAGGTTCTCGTTCGCCTGAGAGCCACTGCGAGATATCGCGAGATGTTCTTCAGGGCGCACGACAGTCAGAAACGGTGTCTGGGCCTGAAATGTAGAGTTTCACCCTCAGACTGAGCTGCTCTTCACAGGTGAGTGGTGAAAAGTTTATTTAAAAAAGGGAACAACACTCCATAATTTATTTCTCAAAACATCCTGATCTGCGAAAGCCATTAGATCATATTTTACATCGAGAAAGAAGTATTTACAGTTTGAACAAGCGAAAGTTGTCACACTCGTCTGTCACTCAAGAACAAATATCTGTAAGTATCATCGTTAAATATACATATAGTGACATAGTGAATCACCAAAGCCTCATTAAAAAGGGTCAGATTAAATTTACCTCCTAAGATTTGCTTGTTAGACATGTAAAGCTGATTACAAAAATATGCAGACTTGCACGTTTAGCTCAAGAAGTGCAATACTTTGAATTGGCACATAAATGTAGTATGAAATGTTGTGCATCGATTGGGGTGTTTTGGGTCAGATTCACACAAGGAACCCTCACGTTTCTTTAGAGAGATGTGAACATTTCAGCCAAGTCTGTAGGTGGACATTGTTATTTTCACAAATTAGGACTCATGCAGACAGGCCTCTATTGATTAACACAGTTTGCAGATGTTTTGTAGTCCAAATTTAGGCTGTTCATCATTAGCAGAACTGATCTTTACAAGTTTACTTCCTATATATTCAATTTAGCTTCATACAAACTTGATCCTGAGTCTCTTTGCATTTATAACAATGACACATCTGTGTCTGATCCTGCTCTCCTTTCTCCCCTCAGACCTTTCGAAGCAGCTGGCTGAGCACCTGGTGTGAATAGAGCTGGACATCCTTATTGATTACCACGGGGAGGAGTGGTCCCAGGCATCATGGATGCCTCATGGCATCCGCAGCATAGAAAGCAGGCGGCGCAAGGAAAGGTCAGTTTGAGTAATAGGCACCGTATTTGACAGCCTTGGAAAATAATTGTCTTGAGCAGCAAGAAGTCGTATATTTAAGGCCAAACCTAAAATGAAGTCTCATTATTTCTATGAACATTTGAGCTATCAATAAGTACATTTTGTCTGTTTCTTAGACGTAGACAACCAACAAGTGGATTATTCCCATATGAATGGAACAAGAATATTTTGATTAGAAATCATTTACTACTACACAAATATTGCAATTAGAAACAACTTAAAAACAGTAATAGACTGTAAATACAGTTTTGCTTGGTAATTGTGCTTATTTCACAGCAATCATAACAAATGTTGTCTTGGTTCATTTTGCAGACGACGTTATCCCTTTTGGCAATAATGAATTACTGATGAAAACACACATTTATTTTTCTGGCCCAACTAGTTCCTCATTACTTGTTGTTAGTCCTCGAGTTTTGCTTTACACAAACATTTAGGATGAACTATGACAGGTGGGATGGATTTGTGAGTATAATCTTAAAGCAAACAAACTGTTACTTTTTAATGAAGACCATAACACAGCTGTATGCCAACTTACGGGGAATTGCCTGTCATGAGCTTTACTGATGTTTCTCTTTATCTTCTGCCTGAAAGACATGAGGGACACCTTTCACGTCAAACCTTTATCTCGTTAATAACTACATTCAAAGTGCCTGTAGCCTTGTTGTTGGGAGCAGATTAACAGCGGTTCCCTGGTTGGGAAAATTATTGACTATTTTCTCCTGATTGCTTCCCTTGATAACACAAGTAAATCAAATCTGATACATTCAAAGTTGGCCGAGGCGCAGTGCGTAATGAGAAACCTCTTTGTTCTGTAGAACAGCGAGCGTTTCGCGCGTTTTAGAGCCCAATCAATATCCGAAATGAGAAGAGAAAAAGTGAAGGTCTTGAAACTTTAAACTTTGCAACTTTTCAAAGTGTAATTACAGTGTACAAATAAGATTTTACCCAAAGCAGTGTGCATGTTGTTTTTTCATGCCTTGAAGGACATTTCAAAGGTTTGGCCGAGGCTGAAACCACAGGGGGACAGCTGGTTAGCGTAGGAAAGTGTTAGTGAGGAGTTCATATGTGCTGCTCTCCCTTACTGCTGTCAGCTATGCTATATGGGCACTCTGTGAAGTCGACGATAACCAATCTGCTCTAATAAGGAGAGTGAATAAAGTTGAAAGTGTTGTGTTGTTGTTTTGTGCTGCATTCGGACTGCACCATATTCACATACTGGAATGAGGAATCGCCCATGGTTGTTTGAAGGTTCATGTTTGTTCAGGAATGTGTGAGCCAAGTCACAACTTTTTCTTTGTGTTTCTTCCCAATATTTGCTTTCCAATTTAAACTTCTGATTTTTAATGGACGACAGTGAAACATGTATTACTATAATAGAAAGAAAGACTCCCTACGATAAGGCATGACAATCTAACTTTGGCCTATTTCTGTTTCAATAAATATGTATTTGAGGTGAAAATATATGAAAAAACAGACTTTACATGGATGGATTGTATTTGTCTGTATAATTTCATGAATTATTGTTCTCTTTGCTGAGCTGTTGGTTTTTGACAGATAGATATTTGATTTGAGATTCACACCGTTTTATGTTTCAGGATGAAACTTGATTCCTTTTTATTGGTACTATTTTGGCAAGACACACTCCTGGCAAAATTCAACCTGAAGATCACACAATAATATTTATTTTAGCTTGTTTTGCAGCCTCTCTCTGAACTGGCTCTCAAACTGTTTTTCAGAGATGCTTGTTAACTGGCTGATATTGTTGCACTTTTCTATGGGCAAAGATACATTCACGTCAACCAATGCATTGTCTGTTTGGAATTTTTCAAGTTTTAGCAGAATTCCCGCAAGATTTGCAGTTTGTGTGTTTGGTGTTTGGCTGATAGCTGTTAGTTATACATTTCAATAATTAGACTCGGAAGATATCAGTATATTTAGTCTTTTTTGAAAATCAAATTGAAACAGTTTTCTTGTGATCGCTTCATTTACACGAAAGCCTTTTTTAAAACCTTCTTACCTAATGCTTAGCATATTGCAAACTTCTCATTTCCAACTGCACACAAGTAGAAGTACATACATAAATACACTGTCAAAAATATCTTTGAAAAGCAAAATTACACAACAGCAGTTGCTTTAGATTGTAGAAACAAACACCATGACATGAGCAGTTGAGCTCACTGTGAATGTGTTTAGTCGTATTATTATTACAGACAGTTATGCACCTCTTTCGAGCAACTTGCGGTCATGTGTGAACATTTAGACCAACATGCACGTTTTCATCTTCTCCAGCCGTCGCTTTCTTTTATCTTCATTGTGCGGACTCGAAAAAAACCATCAGAATGCAAGAGGCAGCAAACACAGCTGAGCACTGGTGAGAAAGATGGAAGCAAGTTTTACAATGCTGTTTAATTTCTGGAACTTTTCAGATCACTGAATAGTTCAATTAAAGCTTGAATGCCATATTACAAAATCATTGAAATACCTCCTGACTAAATACAGCCTATTTAGAAAAAAAATTGAATACACTATGATTTTTTTTTTATTACTTTCATGGAAGCTTGACACATTTTGCTTTTGTAGAAAAATTGAGACTAAGAGCTGTACATGTGCATTTGCACAAAATAAGGACCTGCCTCTCTACAAACAATTGGGATAGTTTTAATCATCCACACTGCCACTCGACTTTTTTTTGCACAAGTCAGCTAAAGCTCAAAAAGAGGGATGAGATGCTTTGGGCCTTCAGGTTGATTTATAACTACGAGTTAGTTGCAGGTTAGACACCGTAAATTTGAAATCACCCCTGAAATGTCACATTATTTTTTGGGCAAATGTGCACAGTTTCACTTTTATTTCCTATTGTGACCATGCACTGTTAAAGTAGCTGTAAGCATATAGCAGGAATTTTACTAGATTGTTGCCAGTGTAGTGATATTTTGGACCAGAAAACGCTTTAATGTTGGTCTTAAACATTTTCTGTTTGATATGGCTTTCAAATGAACTGTGGTATGAACCTCACTTTCCGCCTCCCAAAATGGCATCGGGTAGTGATGAGCCTTCTCACAGCTCTTTCATGGCTACACTGTAAACACGCTACACTGTTTTTATTCCTTAAGAAAATCACAGACACAGAATCAAACTGTCTTCAGTCAACATTTAGATTCCTAATACGCTGCGCGAAACGGCGCCGCGGAGGAGGAGACTTCTTTCATTAGACACATCACTGAGGCTCTGAAGTTTGCTCCTTCCATCTGAGATGACTTTAAAAGAGAAACAATGCCTCTGCCTATTGGGGTCTTTGGAGATTTTCTCTCTCATCACATATTAATGAAAGAGGTGGCATGTATGGAGTTGGAGAGCTTCAGCAGGAAAACCTGGTTGTGAGTGTGCCAACGTGAGCTCTGATTATGTAGACTGTAGATGAGACGTGCTGCCTGTTCTTACTCTGTATATCCTTTGTTTAACACCGTCTTGGTTTGCAGAATATGCACATTTTCTTCAAAAAATAGCGTTCCACAAAGTCTTGAGCAATGCAAAATGCACAACAGCCTCCTGTAGAGGGCGTACTTCACCTGGGATGCTTCAGGGATACACCTTGAGTTAGTCTCCCCAAGCAAACATGCACAGAAACAATTCACCCAGGTGTAATCATCATATATATGAGGCGCACAGACAGCATGAATTAGAGGTGAGTTCATGCCAGTTATTCCGATGAATGTTCCGCACATCTGTACCCACACTGGCCTCCGTTTCTCTTTTAATGAGACAGGCCCATCAAGACGGAGCGGGAGCTTTTTGATATCCTCTGAGGGGCATGGCGCGCAGACACATTAACGCTCATAATTCATAGCAAATCAAGAAAGGTTTTGTTGGAACAGAGGATCACACCAATTACCAGTTGTTTATTGTTTGGTATTGTTGTGTTTACTGCAGTCTAATCATATTTGGAGGTCGGCCACAGCACTACATCAGCTCCAAGTGGAAAAGCTCTTTTGAAGCCTTTCATTTCGTTGTGCCATATTAGCCGCACTGAGCAGCCCGAGACAACATGCCGCCTTTGCTCTCAAGATAAAACGAAGCGAGCATTACATCACTTTCTAAATAACTTTGCGAATTAAGGAAATTGCAAGTAAATTGGTCACCTAAGAAAAAAAAAAGAGGAACACCAGCCCATTAAGAAAAATGTGTTTCATCTATTTATTCCCCTGAAGATAATAATCGTTTACATAATGACTTGAACATGGGAACACGAGTTTGTGTTCAATTCTGGACGAATGTTGTTGGCCTCTAGTGTTTGGCCGGACAAAGCGGCCTCTTTTTCCCATCTTGCCCCTCCTATGGAATAGCGGATTCGTGGCATGAAAGCAAAAAAAAATCATGGAAATCAGCGAGGCCTTCATTATACCAAGGTCATTACAGCTGGCTTTTATCCTCCTCTGTACTTATAGGAGGTAAGGGAATCCTATTCTACATCACCCAAGGCCTCACCTTTGAACACACACACACACGCGGACGCACGCACGCGCGCACGCGCGCACACACACACACGCGCGCGCATGCGTGCACACACACCACGAGCTTATGCCAGGGCCAGCATTTGCTCGCGCTCACACACACACACAGACGTGCGCACACATGCACAAACACACATCGGTTTCTCTTTCATTTGGCCTTCTTGAATTTCATCATTCATTTTTACATCACATTAGTGTGGCGTGTTAGTGGTCGGCCTGTCTGCATGTAGAGGGCGGCTGTTACTTCAGGAAAAGACTGAATAATGCACGGGAGGAGGCAGGAGAAAGCTTGCAGGGAGTCGGCAACAGCAGAGATGATTCCTGCCTTATAGCAACTATACAGAGCAGTTAGGATATACACGAAGTGGGGTAAATAGATCATAGAGCCTCTTGGATTTTGTATCACTGGGGTACAAGGCGGAGGAGGCGAATTTGGGTCGGCTGTTTTCTAAGGCTATGGAGAAATGTGCTTGATTGAACATTTTTAATGGTAAAACATGGCAAGTTGTCACTGTCTTTATCATTTTTTTCAAATAAAAAGATCAAGCAGGAAAAATATGACTAAATGACTGACATGTTTTATTTCTGTTTTTAAACCATGAAATTTTTGAAAAAGGTGTGAACAGCAGATTGTTGTTTTTGTAAAAAGATCTGTTCAGGGATGTGAAACAAAGCAGTCAAGGTTACCATTTCAGATCTTTCCAGAGAAGGGTGAGTATAATAATACATTAAGTTGGTGTAATTAGGCCATTACTTTCAAAGTAACCCAAGCTCTCAATTTGAGGGAAAAATCTCCACCTTTTAAAGTTAATATTTTTAATGGGCATCACAAGACTTTCTCAATGACTCCATCAGAAAAAGGAATAACTGTGATCTTGAGGGGAAGGAAAGTGCTCTCTTAATGTGCGCCAACCGTGGTCTCTTCTGTCTGCTTCAGTGGCTGTGTCTGATTTGAAACTCTCCATTGATCTGATACCACCACGAACTGGCCTGCATATTAAACCAAAGCAGCGATACATCTCCTCCGAGACGGATGAATTTTGTGCATATGTGTGTTAGCGAGTCCATGGCTGTTGTCCAGGTCGAGGGCATTTGAAAAAAAAAAAAGAGCCAAAGTAAATGTATTCGGAGTTATGTCCTGTCCATTGATAGTCATACAAACAGTAAAATCTCTCTGAAGTCCGGCTCGGCGCCTGCCAACACACATTGGACTTCACTTGTGATGCTGACATCATTTAATCTTCAGGAGGAGTTTGGAGTTTCTGTCCTAAATCCTTGATCTGGTTCACCTTACAGGATGAGCCTCTCTGTCAGTCTTCCAAAACAAACAGATCCGTTATTGTACTCTCTCTTGTCCAAGGCACACAAACCCTCTGCCTGTCTTTGGATAATGAAGCCTCTCTGTTTCGCCGCCTATCAACAATGCTTTAAAAAGAGCTAAAGCTACAAGACGAACATAAATGTCCTAATCTGGCCGAGATGGTTCCTGACATAAAGCTGAGAGATATCCTGTTTCATAAAGGCACACGTGGGATCACATAAACACAAAAGCCAACATTCCCTTTATGGTGGTTTTTTCGGGTTCCACCTCCCCACACTGTATGAAAACAGCTCTCTGCGGTCTGGCTTTTTTTGACTGGGTGTTTTGTCGGCACTGAAAGGGACTCACACTCCTCAGATTAATACTGGCAGAAGTGCTCCTGAGACAGCGCTGGGAAAGGATGAACATCAGGCACCTGATCGGACAGGATCAATGAAAAGCAATTAGATGATAAGTCTGTGGGAGTCGGCTCGCGTGTGCGTGACTACAGGGGCCTGAGACCTTCACAGCAGCGAGCAGAGCCGAGCCATGAGCCGTTATTTCGAAACCCCCTTAAAAAAAAGATGTGAATCTGCTTCACATGTGGGTCGGAGGAGCCTGCGATCGTATGTGTGTTGTACGGTGTTTATGTATGTTTGTCTGCTTCTGTCTCCTTGTGAGGCTTGTGTGTTTTGCCTAACATCTATTGTCATAATGATGTGTGATTATTAAGGGAGCAGGGTTTTCACAGCAGGGAAAAAAAGGGGCTGAGCCGACAACAGGTTGGGCCTCCCTTTGTGTCTTTGTTTGAACGCTCAGCAAATACATATTCATGCCCCCAATATGTACACAATAGCGCACATTTGTTTATAATCTTTGTTTATTTGGGTTGCATACATTACCAAAATCACAATCTATGCTGTTCACATGCAAAACAAGGGGGAAAAGGGTCTCAGTAAAGAGAGTTTTTCTCGTGAAAGAGGTGGACTCGGTCTCCAGGAGCTGGTGCCTTGTTATTTCAGTAGTATCCCTGGGAGAGGTTAAGCTCCTGCAGCAGGCTAGCTATTAGGCTAAATCAGGGTGCGCTGTGTTCTGTGTGGGCTGAAAAGACAAGTTCTGACCATTAGCGTACCTCCTGTGCCTTGTTCCGGAGTACAAAAGTGCATGAGAGTTTTTTTCTTCCAATTTGTGGCTGTAATGATGACACATAACATATAACATGGATCTTAATCCGGCCTTTGTTAGCCCATTGGGGTATATTCCTGTTATTCTAGCTCAAATATCCCTCATTTATGGCCCTCAAAACTAAATTCAGGTATGAGCAGAGTGTGCATGCTGCAATAAAGTGCCTTTAGCCCCTCACCTCTTCTATGCATCTGCTCCTTTCCAACACTAGATGGCTGTCTGTGCTGTGTATCCTTTGTGTCGGCACCAGTGCAGCCTCTTCCTGCTGCTTTTATTGGCCTTAGAAATGCAAGGCTGAGCAAAGGATTTTTGTTAATAATGCTTGGAGACACTTGGGTTATGAAAACACACAGCTCCACAGACGCAACACTCAACTTCACGTTGTGGTTGTTTGAATTTGCCAGCCCTTCATTTTTTTTAAGAAGTCACGAACAATGGATTAAATACTGTCATCACAAGAGTCAGGCACGAATGCACACACACCGAGGTGAAAGTGCATTCAAGTGTGTTTAAAAATAAACTCAATGCAATGTCAACTCGAATATAGATTCTACACTTCTCGATATTTTTGTGGTTTGGGAAAGACTTCAACCAAACTGACAGATATCAAAACAAGTCAAAGGTAACGTTAATGTCAAAAGAAACCACTAAACACGATTATTTATCTCTCCAGTTATCGTGTAATTATTCTGACTGCAGTGCAATTTGTGTATCCTGTGTGTGTGTGTCTTGTATAAGCGGCTATTTGTAGTTTCATTATGTGCAGTAAATGCAACCACGTAGAGCACTTGGTGATATTGACTTTGAAGATTGCCTTTCTTCTTTCTTCTTCAGAGGCCGTCCGTCTCTTTAGCCCGAAGCTCCCCAACCGCACAGCCGGCCAGTTCGTGGTGGCCTTTTATTATGATGTCAGCACTTTGCTTAAAGAGCATTCAATATCTGCAGGACGACCGTTGGTGGAACATCAATAGAATAATACAGACGCCCGCGCTGGATGGCTATTCCTCAAAGCTGGTCAGTTCATTTGCGCATTGATTTATCGGTAGCTGACAGTGTAATGGAATTAAGTAACAGTGATTATCACAACTGAACAGGTTGTTTGTTTTACGTGCATCTCTTGGTGGCAATGCAGACTACACACACACACACACACACACACACACACACACACACACACACACACACACACACACACACACACACACA
>JASSRZ010000023.1:16717678-16732845 GCA_032164315.1 Malacoctenus gilli | reverse complement strand
GTGTGTGTGTGTGTGTGTGTGTGTGTGTGTGTGTGTGTGTGTGTGTGTGTGTGTGTGTGTGTGTGTATGTGTGTGTGGACTCGTGCCATCATGGCTCAGTTACCACACAGAGCCACAGCTATGAGTGTGGTGGCAATAGTACTTTGGTGCTCTGCCATCAGGCTTCCCTCCAAGGACTCTGTCAAGACAGAGGGTGTCTCGGTCCGGATGCGCATGTGAGCGCGCGAGGGCGATGCAGGGCGGTGCTCTACTTCTGCAGCAGTAATCTAATGAGCCTGTAAACACAGTCATTTGACATCATTAATTGGAGCGAGATCAGAGATCGGAGAGGGCGTGTACAGTGTGTGTGTGTGTGTGTGTGTGTGTGTGTGTGTGTGTGTGTGTGTGTTAGCAGTTGGAGGGTTCTCCCATCAGAGAGGGTTCTCCCAGATCAAAGATTTAGAGTGTGAAATCCCTGATTATGCGACAGAGAGACACATTAGAGGCAGTTTTCTGCCAAGCTGAGAGAGCAGCAGAGTGTTTGGTCAGTGCCAGCAACGGGCCTTGATTTGAGCAAGAATTGCACCGAAGCGACGCACACCAAGCTGCCGTCTGTTTTGTCAATTTTTACATCGAGTGGACAAATCAGGGTGGGAAGACGGACAGCTTGCCTGGTCCCGATTTTATTGATTTTGAAGTATTGTAGCAATTTTGAACCCATAACGCCGAGTTTCAGACGTGTCAGCGTCTGCTGACACTTTTGAAAAAAAGTTTCACTCCACTTTGTAACTGTCACAGAGTGGGATCCATTAGCGTTAATTGTGCTGCCATACTGCTTCAGTCACATTTGTCAGCTGGATCTGAGATGAGGGGAAACAGAGGTGCAGTGCTGGAGTTGCATGCTAGTAGTCCTCAGCAGCTCTGAGTGTAACCCAGTCCAATCTTTAATGATCTATCTGTCTACCACCCGCACAATGGCCCACACTGCTGCTCGCTTTCATTTACAGAGTGCCAGTCTCTGAACTCCCCTCATCAACCCTTTGTTCCTGGCTGTTTCATGTTTTTTTGGGGGTGACTTGAATGGCGTAGCTGTGTATGGGATACTTTTGAGCGAGGGGTTTAGAGAGACGGCCAGAGCAGGAATTTTCCAGCGCAATACATTATGAAGATTTCACTTTCTGCCTTTGATTCTGCACTGACAGTTATCCTTCAGCCCTCCTTTAAAGTCCCACTTTCAATCCCTAATGGCTGTCATGTCGCTGCGCTCTCTGGACTCTTACTCAAAGTGTCATTGGCATAATGGTCGGCAGCCGTTGGCCTCTTTTGATCATCCATGCTGTGTGCGAGAGCAACTGGAGCTGAAACAGTGAGGTGTATGAGGTGTGTGCGTGCGCGCGCATGCGTGTGTGTGTGTGGGTGTGTGTGTGCGCCCTGCTTGCGCCTCTGCTCGGGTGCCACTCCCAGGCAGAGCTCCACGACCGGAAATCTAAAATTCACTTTCAAATAGTTTTCCTCCTGTTCTTGGTGCCTAATAGCCAAGCAGTGGAAAGTGTGCGCATGTGTGTATATGTGTGTATGTACAAGTGTGTGTACTCATTAAAGGGATAGCACAGGTTTCTACTGTATCAGCATCTCATGCACAGCCCAGTTTGGCACCCCCTCAATGCGGACTCCAACAAAGGAATGAGAGGAAGCCAGACCAGGAGTGTGATTGAAAACTCCTGTGTGTGCCTGTGTGTGTGTGCCTGTGTGTGTGTGTGTGTGTGTGTGCGTGTGCGTGTGCGTGTGCGTGTGCGTGTGCGTGTGCGTGTGCGCAATGATGAGTTGAGACCTTGGACAGAGCCAAGCTCAAGTTCAAACACCTTGGGCCCGTGTTCACTTGTATCAAGCTGGTCCAAGATAAATTCACACTAACCAGGCCAGAAAGAACACATCTAAGCCAGCTGATCGGGGCCAGAAAACATCAGCGAGAGCTCTGATACACTCCGATCCAACAGACACATGCTTGCATAGACCAAATGACATTATGTTCAAACATCCCGAGCTGAAACCCTTGGTGTGCGGATCCAAGTCGTGTCACACTTCCAGGAGCATTGTGCTCTCATTCTGTGCCTGCTTCACCTGCTTCCACCACAGCAGCTTAGGCCTGGTTCCAGGTGTTAGCCACGCTCGCTCCACAGCCCAGGGCGCGATTGATGCCCCCACAAAAAGAGTGGCCAGGGGGCTGCTGTAGATCTGAGTGTGTGGTTGAAATTGAACAGTAATTCGGCTTTGATGCATTCACTCAGAATATTGTTCATACATTTTACCAAAGTGACATTATGCAGAATACAAAGAGGAGTTCTGTCCTTTCTGGCAGCGATGCTCTATGTTGGCACCTCTTGGTTGTATTTAGCATTTTGTTGCTTTTTCACGGAAGCCACTTTTCCATTTTTCTTTCCATTGTATTTTAAATTCATAACTAATCTACACCTGGACAGTTCAATTACAGGGCGTACATAATAAGGCAAACGATCAGTTTAACACACACGTTCACACATCGATGGACCTTAAATGTATGTTTGTAGGCAACAAAAACCTTTGCCTTGTCACATTTTTTTAAATGTCTCCTAGTAATTCAACTTTTCTTACTTTAGTCCTGTGGTATGATCAATTGTGTATCAGAAATGTGTTTGCAAACCAATGCAACCACCTTTTCTTTACAATTCACACACTGTCTCACCCTCTCCAGGAATTTTAGTTTTGTATTCCCAGAACTTTTCTCATTTCTCACCCAGTTTACCCTCTAAACTTACGCTCCTCTGCATTAATCGATTTGTCTTTGGACTTATTTATTTATTACACTTACTTGCACACACACACACACACACGCACACACACGTGTGCAGCCCTACCCTCCCCTTTATCCACCGAGGGATACAGATCAGAGCACTCGGCCGAGATTGCGTGTGATGTAAAGTTCTGGAGAATAAGAGACGTCTCATCCAATAACATATTTCCCCATGTATCGAAAGACGTGTCAATTTCAGTTACACCTGGCGCAGCAGTTGGAAAACAGAGAGTTCTCTGCTTCTAAAAGACAATGCCATAACAGTCACTCCCCACCTGAATGACTGATACATTAAACATGCAGAAAGCAGCGGGAGGACACTAGGGAGGGAGTGTTCAAAGACAAAAACAACACATTCAAAAAACAAAAAAAAGGAAAATATGTTGCTTGCTACAGTACAATACAGTGCAGCTTTCTGGCGCTGCAAAATAGCAAGAACATCAGTCTTTCCAGGAACAGAAAGCCGAAGATTACCAGCCAAATAAGTGCCTACATACTCATTTTGTTGGTGTATAAAGTCACATTTTCTTTCCAGCTGCCATATAAATCCATTTACATATCTCTGTAATTTCTCAGCTTTGCAAATGTGAGCATTTTTTGTCTTTTGCATACTCTGAAAGTTATCCCAGAGAGGCAGCTGATCACACAGGCTTTTGTAGGAGAAGCAGAGGAGCATCTCTGCCTTCTAATTCACTGACAGGACTGTCAGAGTACATGCAGGTCCTTAGACCAGACGTGTTCAAATCCGCAGCGCTCGCCAGGCTCCTGAAATGCTGACACAGCCGCCCTAGGCCTGGCCTGTTGCGGAAAATTAATTCAGGCAAGTCAGAGGACACCTCAGTCAGTGAGACAGAGCGACAGAAGGGGTCCTGTAAGGCAACAGTGTGAAGAGGAGTACAGTCTCTGGTCTTCTTTGTTCACTGCTGGACACGTGAAGACTCCATTAAGGAACCCTGACGCAGAAGGGATGGCTGTCTCTGTTCTGACTGAGAAAGCAACTTATTAGAAGGCTGAAACTTCTGCTCGCTTGCTCGCTCGCTCGCTCGCTCCGTCGCCCTGATTTTCTCCCACTCATTCACCAGACCCACATTTACAGTTTGCCAAATCATCAGATAAAGAGGCATGAAAACAACACATGAACTTTTTGGAGGGGGAAAAGGAAAATTTGTAGGATTGAGAAGCAGCAGCTCCAACATTACATATTCTTGTTGCATCAGTTTACTAACGATGTACAACTTATAAGAAGATTGACCATATGATACGTTGAAAGGTATTTCAACTAACTGTATGAGCTTCCTTTCTGTGTATTTTTTGGATATTACCATTCATGCTTAACATTAAAAAACTTGATTGAGAACAGAACCGATCACCATTGTTTGTAGATTGAACAGAGCCAAACTGTGCCTCAGTTGCCGTTTTGATTACAAACTGTATTGATCGATTCATCTCTGAATTCGCAAAAAAAATCTCTAACATCAGTATGGATTGTTGTTTTTGTACTTTAAGAAAAATGCCACCTGTGCAAACCCACTATCAGCTTTTTAGTTCGGCAACTTAAAGTTAACATGCGTTTGGAAGGATCGTTGACAAGCTGATCAGTTTTGAAAATCCACAAATAATAGTAATCGATCATTTCAGAGGTTCAAACTGTCACCATGTGTTTTAGCTCAACTTTACAATTTTGCTGGTGTTTGGATGTATTTCTATTAACTGATAAGCGGCTTGATAAGTGCTTTATTTATCCTAGTACGCGGTCGACTGAATAGGGTCTCTCTGCTTACCTCGTTCCTCACTTGAACTTTTGATTAATATTGCTAATTATGTCTCCTTACAAGTAAGTTATGTGGAAAATGAAGAAATGATTTTATTTAATCAGCAAGCTGCTTGTGGTGCCAGACCTACATTCAGATTACAGTCTTAATCTTTAGTCTTTAGTTAGGCCTTGGGGAATCCTTGTTAATAGATCCTCTTGCTTTGGGCCTCTGGCTTAATCCTTGCCATTTACCACTTCCTATGCTAGTTTTTCTAAATACTCTCAATTAGGTGGCTGGCAGGGCATTTTGTATCCCTCCATGTTCTGACCACTCCTCTTTTTTTTTTTTACCCTGGCAACATTTTGGAAAGGGGAGGGGTGACCTTGGTTATTATAGCGATAGCCATGATGGGGCCTTGGCGATTCATCTTCAACATCTCTCTGGATATACAGCTAACTTCATAGTAAAATGATAATTAACTCCCAGCATCAATTAGCATTCAGCATGTAGAAGGGTAACGAGGAGCCAATTACAAGAAAATATACATAATCAATTATTTATTCGCTCTTAATTACAGTGAGTTTTACCCTGTTACAGCAGCGGCAGTTCAATTAATGACCTTCAGCTATCTTCATTTGAAATTGCCGTGGAGCGGAGGAATTTACCAAACCCCATTGTGTGGCTGAGCGGGAGAAACATAAACACAGGCATGCGCGCACACACGCGTATGCACGCACACACGCATGCACGCACACACACACGCGTATGCACGCACACACGCATGCACGCACATATCCACAGATTGCACAAACTCTGAAAATGAACAGGGGAACCCGGGAGAGAAAGAAGGAGAAACTGAAGAGCAAGAAAGAGATGTAGAGAGAAAAGAGAGGGAGAGAGAAAGAGAGAGCAGAGGAGGGAAGGGACTGGCACTGTCTGTCAGTCAGATGCCCAGAGCTGCGGTGTACACGGTGTCACCCACACGACCAAGCCGTCTGTCGAGGCCACCTGCCTCATTATGGGAAATGTATGCATCTGGGGCAGGCTCTGGCTGGCTCATTCTCAGCATGGGCAGGGAAAATGGCACACTGGCAACTATTACTGCATTATGTTAGCAAGCTGTACACACTGCATGCATACATACTGCATTGAGAGACAGAAAGACGAGCGAGCCCGGACTTTTACTGAATGGGCTGGAAAGAATTTCAGAAGTGACTGGGTGTGTGTGTTGATTCCTCGCAGGAGTTCAGTCTGGGATAGGACTGATATCCTGGTTCCTGGACAGGTGGCTTATTGTGTCTGGCAGCATCATGCAAAACAATCCAGCAAAACACGATGAAGTCATCCTCAGAGTATCTGTACACCTTATATTTGTAATTCCAAACTTTGTAAGGCATATGATAGCAAAATGCAACAACACAGGAGCTGTGTGTAACGGGGGGACTGAGTCAATCGGTCACTGAGTGGACAGTTGAATAGCTGCTCGGATGGTGTGTAAATGTCCCACTCGCTGGACACAGGGTCTCGCTGAAACCCCCACGCACCAATGGAACAAACTGATCACAACGGAAAACTTTCTCCCTGTCCATCCCTGCTCCCCCCTGCTCCCGCCTTCCGCCCATACCTGGCCTGAATACCATTAGACCTAATGGAGCGCGGTGTGAGGGACAGCCAATCATGATGGCGTCCCGTCAGTGACACCGACATGTATCTTGGTGCTCATTATCATCCTTGAACAGCGCCAATTTACATCTGATGCTCTGACTAATTCTGCTCCAGTGTTGTCAAGAGGCATAGGAAGTGGCCTGGCCGTGATGACAGCGCGGCTGTCAGGAGCCCGTGGATGGAGGATTCCTCGGGGCATGATTTAATGCCCATGTCAAGCCCCGCTGTCAGCCTCCCTCTCTCTCCCCACTCCCTGCGCTCCTTTCCCTCCATCCAGCCATTAGGATTCAGCCAGCGGAGAGATGGAGCGATAGAGCTGGCGATTGGCCTGCTTAGGATTCACACTCTGGGCAAGAAAATAACACGCCCTGTTTCACAAGTGATTACCCTTTCCCTGTAAACTGCAATTAAGGCCAAAAGGCAAGGAGGTGATGGAGAAACAAAACGTGTATGACCGCCAAGTGAAGACGAAAACCTTGAGCATTTTCCCTTGATGGTTTTGCTGCTGCTTGTTTGTCTCATTTCCATCGACAACTTTTTGGTGGTGTTTTGCTGGATTGTTTTGGTTACTGTTTAGTTCTGTTACACCCACAGATTTTGTGCCCCCTCGCCCTCCCCTCTTGTAGCGTGATTAACATATTGCCTGATGTCCCTGGATACTTCCCCTTGCACTATACAACCCTGTTTTATACTCGATATATTTATCTTAGTCAGGATAGAGCCGGATTTCATGCAAAGCTCATCCTAAGAGTTTATTTTCCACATGACGAGAACTGGTGTCGAGCGGGAAGCTGCGTGTGTTGTTGCATATGCATGCTTTCTTGAGAAGGAGACAGACGTTCCCCGTTTCTCTGAAACAATAGCTCAACCTGAGACGCCTGACCTGTGTTGACCTCTGCAGAAGGTCAAAGGTGAGCAGGCCACAGATGGCTGATCAGGACAGAGTGGCTGCAGAAATTTCCCAATCCCGCACAGAGAACCGTGTCACATGAGTGTGAAGGATGGATCCGCAAAAATATATATTTCTCCTATCAGTCTGTGTGATGGCATTCTCACAATATGTTGCTGCAATATGTTGCCCTCCCCCAGTTTCTTCCCGGTGTAACAAGGCAGTGATGGATGACCAGAGGTTTTCCTGCATAATGTGCAGAGTGAGGACATATGGCTCAGCTGGCCCGTCCTTGCGAGCTCTCCTTAAACATGAGAACAGCCTCTGCACAGACTGCAGAGCGCCGCCACCGCCTCAAAATAGAGGCACACATAGTTTGGTGTTCGTCATCAGGCTTTGGGATCACAGTAGCATGAATTAACCTGGCCGTTTCCCTCGCTTTAACTTTTAATGAACGTTAATTAGATCTGGTCTGCCTTGTGCGTGTGTTGGCTGGGCTTCATATCCTCCTTGGCCACATTAGGCCGTGGTCGCAAGCCCCTGATTGCAGCTCTCACAACGCTTCAGCTGTTTGAGGAAAAAACTCATTCACTTCACAGCATTAGTCCTGGAAATCAGTCAGAAAACAGGGAATGTTTATGTGTGATTTGGGTGATAGATGATAGGCATCTTCATGAAGTGCTTCTTTGGTATCCTTTAGCCATGGCTCAGCAGTTGGCAGACTGAAGGAGGCAGACGGGGGGAAGTGGGCTGCATCGGTTTGGGGTTGGAGCCAGTGAGCATTGGCTCTGACTGGCAAATGTCTGGGCTGAACCAGTGTGCTGACATTTCCCAGCATGTGCTAACACAAAGCTGAAAAACTTGTGCATCTGGTGGGAATGGCTGGTAAAAGGGCTATTTAAGTGGTTTATATAGTACAGAAATGAATCATTTAGCAGTTAAACCTGTAAAAAGAGGCCTGCTTTCTCTTTTGTAATCTAAAGAACATTTTATGTTATGTGTTCCCTGTTTATGTTTCATTTTGTGATAAAGACATGATGGCACAAAACAACACCGCACTCGCATTACAAAACATTCCTACCCTGCTCTCACATTGTCATTTGTTACAATCGTGACAAAAATGACAGAAAACAAAGTTTTTTACATCATTCGGCCAGCTGCTGGTTATTCAACAGGTGGTATAAATAATGTTGCCAATAGACCGGTGCAACAAAAATCAAGTAAAACTTAAGAATTTTCTTTATTGGAAATTAACTATGAAATTTTATATTTTTTTTGCTGTGCTACAAACTTTTCACTGTGTTTATTATAAAGTGCCGATGTAGGCACGTGTTTGTACATGTCTTAATGGTTCACTGCAACTAGTTTTGTGGGGAAAAAAACAACTTCAAAAATGTCCTTTTTAATGGCTGAAGAGGAAAATCACAATTGTATCTGTTGTGCTCAAATAACAGCAAACAGCTAATATTTATGAATTGCCTCTCGATGGCCACTGGAGGCCTTTCTTTTTGACCCTGCCCTTTCACGTCTGGCTCGTTGTTTGAATGGACGTTAATACTGATGTAGAATAAACAAGCACGTCAGGCAGAAAACATGAATGGAGAGTTGTTGCGGCAGCCAGGCGCCAACTAACCCATGCAGTTATTATTTCCAGTTTGTGGTTAACTTCCAGTCAGAGGATGGAGATTGATGGATACCCAGAGTGCTCCTGTGTGTCTTGAAGGGAACTATTGATCGCTGTTGCCGTTGGTTTCAGCCTCCATTTGTTGATCTGCCCATGAAAGGCCGAACTGCATGGATCATAGAAATGACCCTGGCTCTTTTTAATGATGTTTGAGCCTCCGAGAGAAAACCAAACCCTGCTGCACCCACTAACAGTCAGGCCGGCCACGCTGCACTCTCCCTCCAGATGGACATGTTCTGTTCGTTTCTGGTGGGCTTCAGTGTCGGCTGATGGACAGCGATGCTGAGAAATTGGGAAGCACTCGTGCATTCACGGATGCATCCGTGCACAATTGTTGCAATTTTGATAATGATGCTCTCTGAATTGTGACACTTCAGCTTTTCGTTCATTTGCCAAATTGTGTTTAGTGTCGTTTTTTATTGCAATTTTCATCAGCGCTTTTTTCCCTCCCCTTTAAGAAGAGACGGGATCATTAGCTCAGGACTATTCAACCATGCACAGAGGAAAAATGCCATCAAAGTTGTCACAGAAAATGTCCTTGTTCTCTAATTCATAAACAAAAAAACACAGATTTTCTCTTTCATGTGGCTTCTTGGAGATAATTATGACAAGATGAAAGCAGTTAAATTCCTCCCTCTGTTCTCTGCTCTTCAGATGGTTCCCCCATTGTCAAAAATGGAGATGAGATTTCATGTGGCTGTCATTGCCTGTGTCCCCGTCTCTCTCTGTGTCTCCCTCACCCACTCTCATGTCTCTTTTCCTCCTCCTTACTCGCTCTCTCTCTCTCTCCATCTGACTATCTCTGACTATCTTGCTGTTTCAGTCCTCTTTGTCAGTTTTTTTTATTGAACTCTGATATCTGAATCTGTACTGTTTTCAGAACTGCCAATCAATCAGTCACTGACTGTCTCGGAGGTTGCTGTCCCCTAATGGAGGAGAGTGATTAGCTTTTATCAGCTCACTGATTTATTTGGTTTCAAGCTCTTGCGCACAATCAAAGGGACAAGTAAGCCCTCTTCTTCCACGCATATGTTACACACCACACACACACACACACAAACACACACGCACGCAGTGTTGATGTGATGTCTGCAGACCCCTCCTCCCCCTCAGCCTCCCTCACGCTCTCAGAGGCGACGAGCTGGTGCTCTGTGAGTGTGTCGTGCCACGCTGTGGTGCCTGTAAGTGTGTGTGTGTGTCTGTGTGTGTGTGTGTGTGTGTGCCGGCCCTCCTGGGAGGTAATTACCAGAATAAATACAGTAGAGGCCATGGCTGCTAATTTATGCCTGATTGTTGACAGTCAGAGTATTGTTTAACATGCACAGAGAGGGCCCTTGGTGTTGCGTTTCATGATCTCCCATGTATGAGTGTGGGAGGGAGGGAGGAGAGGGAGGACAATCAGTGCAGTGCATCCTTGTTTTCTGTGATTATCCTCTTACTCACCTGTGTGTGTCGCCGACCCTGCTGGTTAAGCACCAATGCAAACAGGTGCACAGATTTTCATCTGAGGCATAAGAGTTTAGCTTTCCCGTGTTTTTTCACTTACTATCCAACGTTGGATCAACCAAACGAGCAGTGCTGTGGCTCCTTTTTTTGTGCTCCATTGCATCTACAATCTGTTATATTTAGGTCTGGGTTTGGCTTTTTTTCAATAAGTGGTTGAAGTAATGTTCAGACAGACAACAGCACCACGTAGGAAAAAAATGCAGCTAATTAGGCCACTGTTTTGACTCAGCAGGGATGCTGATGAAGAGGGCTTCATTAGACAATAAAGGATTTTTCAAGTTTAGCCTTTTTTGTAATGCAGCGTCATTTAGAAAGGCAGTTGATTATAAACAGAGGCGTCCAATACGATAGGATAATGCAAACAGATGATCGTGGCTTTTTCCTATGCTATCCTGCACTCCATTAAGGGTAAATTAACGAAAAATATTGCAGTATTTGGCAGCCTTGTCTATAGTACGTCTGCCACATTTCAACGTCTCTTTTTTTCCTGCACCAACGTCTAACAAATAAAACAATTTGCATTGTTTTTTAAGTGAATTTATGCACCAGGTCAGGACCCACACAATCACACCCATAAAAGAAGGTGTGTTTTGTTTTTTTGTCAATTTAATTGCCACAAGGTATCAAGACCAAAATCAAGGTATCATCATAGAGGCTTTGCCCTTTTGTCTGTTTTACAGGAGCCCTGGTCTGCTATCACGCTCAAAGTTGTCTCATGTAGTTTTTCTTCAGTGCAGGCAAAGCCTCGGGGCCCTGCGGGGAGCTCAGGACCCCCCCCCCCCAAATGTCTTGGACTCCGTGTTGGGAGCCACTCTGTTACAGTACATGGCTGCACTGGAACAGTCGGTTCATTTGTTTCTCTAAAGTCATGAAGTAAAGTTGATTAAATGTTCCTGTTCTTGTCAATGGAGATCTTTTCAGTTCATCAGAGTGAGCATAATCTCTTTTTCGATTGTGTAAATAAGATGTGGTTACTTTGTGTGAAGCATTTCTGTGGTTTCATGGAAATCGCCATCAACTCACTGTTCATCCACTTTCTATTGACTTTTCCTGCGCCGCTGCACCGCACAGTTGTTATCAGATAGGCCAGCTGCGGCTGTGTGGTTGAAGGGGGCTTTTAACGCCTCATAGACACCTCGTGAACTTTATGAGCGGCAGAGGAGAAAGAGTTCACAGTGCTGCAACCGAGAGCGCTGCCGCCGAGCCTCTGTTACGCAAATTATCTGCAGAAAGTCACTGGAATGGAAGTTCAGACGCCGTCGCCCAAATGAGGTTCGAATGAAGTTAACTCTCGGTCCAGAACTTTTAACGATAGCCTAGGTCTATCAAAGATATTGAATATTAATCCATTAATAATAGATACTAATGAGCTTTGAAGTGGTGTTCTGTTGGACTTTAGAAGTCCCCAGTGAGTAATGAAGCCCGTGGAAACACCTTTGAGGTGCTGGGGGCCGGGGGGCCTGGCTGGAGGAAACACTACAAGTCTTTGTATTAGAGCTGATTGAGCTGGTCTGCGCCCCAGCTTCGTTACAGCCGACCACTCACACGCCCCGAATTCTACTGAGGAGCCCGCTGATGAATTTGTTTAATTGAACGTAAATAATGAATTCCCAAGGAAGAGATTTGGCCCAGTTGTAATTGCCAGAGATCACAGTCCACAATACCAAACTTCAAAACGCCCAAGCCAGGCGGTCGTAAAAGCCATAACGATGACTTCGAAGAAAAAAGAAAGGAGTGATATGGGGAGGAGGGGGGGGGCAACAGAGGAGGAGTAACAGAGACAGAGATGGAGAAAAGAAGACGAACTAATGAGGAACAAAGACCTAACGAGTTTCGCGAGGAAAATGAAGTGTTTCCAAAGTCGTCTTTAAACTTGGCGAGATGAAACGCGGGAGCGGCAGTTGTTTTTGACAGCTCGGGACGAGATGGGCCACAGCTCAGAGAGAGAG
This sequence comes from Malacoctenus gilli, assembly GCA_032164315.1. Taxonomy (NCBI): domain Eukaryota; kingdom Metazoa; phylum Chordata; class Actinopteri; order Blenniiformes; family Labrisomidae; genus Malacoctenus; species Malacoctenus gilli. The sequence continues at coordinate 16,720,589 of JASSRZ010000023.1, read as the reverse complement.
GGGTAATTCCCTATTCCTTTATACTACCCGCTCCCTCTCTCCCTCTCTCCCCCTCTTCCCTCTCTCACTCTGTGTCTCTGCTGGGAGCCGCCTCATCCCTCTCTCCACTTCTCTACATTGATTCTTGAATTAGACTGTTTTATTGAATAATTAATAGGCCTTTTCCCATGATTGATGATTTGCATGGCTTGAATATTAGCTTTTCAATCAAACGCAGCTTGTTCGAATGTAACCATATTGAAAACATGTCAAACACTGTTTACCCACTTTGTGCGCGATGTTGTCTTAAGTTCTGGCTGCCGAGGCCTCACAATGCTCAGCGGTGGGGAAGGGCCTTGTCGAGCGCGCGCTCAGAGCTGATTACAAGGCCCCTGAGTTCTGACACTCATCCTCAACATGCATACATACATACATTCATACACATGCTTACACTCTAATTCACTCCCTGGAACACAAACACTTCGAGATGGAGGTACTCGCATCGACATCACTGCGTACACATCCATATGCACAGACTCGCGCGCACTTGAAGTGCACACAAAGGAGCCCTTACAGTTTCCTTTCCACTGAGAAGCCATCAGTTCCCCAAAAGAGCCTGTCTAATAGTTACAGTAGTGCGCTGCTTGATTTGAGTGGCAGCGAGGCCAGTCTGGGAATAGATTGTCAGGCATATTGCGTCTACCATCTCGGAGAGAGAACACATCAATGCTGGGAGAGACACATGCATTAAGATTCCCTTTTAATTTGACTGGGATTGAAGTCGAACGCTAAATTACGCCGTCATCCCCGTGCTCAGGCCCCCCCCCTCCCCCTCCTCCTCCACTCCCCTCCCCACACGCGCTTGTTTTTTGTTTGTTTCCCTTATTTATTTATTTCCCGCCTTACTTATTCATTCATTCCAAGAGTCCGATTTTCTGAGAGTGTGTCAGCGCGTCGCTCGGCGCATGAAAGCACTTTGCATGGCGTTGTGTCTGGTGTGTTTAGACGCTTCCAAACATGTGCACGGTTAAATAATTTACGGGGAAACTGACTAATGACAGGCAGTGATCATGTCGAGACGAAGAGGCCTGGGTGACTGCTGATCAGGGACAGAGCCTGTCTCTTCCCCTCTCACTCACTGCGACTCTGTGTGTGTGTGTGTGTGTGTGTGTGTGTGTGTGTGTGCAGTTGTGATTTTGGTCTGTGTTGCGGGTGTGGGAAGGAAATATGTTTGTGTTGGTGTCTCAGCACTGCAGCAGGAAGCTGCACAGACTCCAGTTCATCTGCTATATATGGAGTGGATGTATCCCTCCCAAGACATTTGCAGAAAATTGATTTTGAGTTCCATTCATCACTTGGGTTTTGCGTTTGACAGTTCATTCACTGTGTGTACAAGGGAGCTATGAGCTCTGCATACTCTAAGTTCCCCAGACATTTCAATGAGGAATGCATATGAACCTGAGAGTGAGTGCTGTGCCTCAGTCAGTCTCTGATGATGTACTGTAGTTGTTTATGACACTACAGAGTGATTACAACCAGAGCTAAATGGCTTCATAATTTTGTTGCTTTAACAATCGAAAAAAAACATCACTTGTGTTTATGTAAACAAAAGACAATAAAAGATAAAGAACAGTTTCTACCAAAAAACGGACACATTTGAACTTTAATCATGTTGATCTGTTCTAGCAGGTTTATCTAGAAAACTTCAGCGTGAGTCTTTGTTTCTAACCACACAACAACAACAACAACAAGAAAATCGCATTGTAAACATTTGGTAAGAGATTTAGCATTCAGCTAAAGTCAAGATGAAGGCAACACTGGGCCAAAGACTATTTCTTAGGGAAATAAAAGAAAATTGCTAAAATGGTTTGTTGTTGTTAGTGCTTTGGATCAGAGAAAAAAACACAAAACAGCATTTATATTTCGATTTCAGATTTTTCTAATCTCATGTCTGAGTTACTTTTTAAATTTGACCTATAATTAGATGTTTTGTTGAAAAAATATTTCTGCTAAGTTGGTGTGACATGACAAAAAAGGATGAAAAATGAATGGCTGTGATATATTTTCTTCCATAAGTCTATAAAATTGACTGCACATTAATGCAGTTTAGTTTCTTTGTGAATTCTTCCACAGTTGGCGATTAAGTGCCGTCTTATTAGATGATAATTGAACTGGGTTAAAGGGAAGTATGTGTGGGAGCAAGTCCTGCATTTTTACAGATACAAGCAATTACTGTTAAATATTTTCAATAAGAAGCTAACTAGCTTAAAGAAAGAAAGCCGACATTAAACACAAAAAAAAAACAAACACATATAGCACAATAACAACCTCCCAAACCTCAGCTCCTCTCACTATAAAGGCACCTTGAAGAAGAGGGCTGCTCCCTGGGGCTTACCAAGTATCTGATCTATTATGCAAAAAATCATTAGGCTAAATTAAAAAGCTGTTTGAGGGTAACCAGATCCTTTAATGAGGTCAGCGAGCAGAGGAGCGACATTAAAACACAACCCAAGAACAGAAACACAAGACAAGACGAGAGGGAGGCCATCGATTATCAATCACGTAGGTCATTATCTCGCTGACTCTCCCTTTGTCTCTCACACACACACACGCACGCACACGCACACACCCGCGCGCGCACACACACACGTACGTATGCACACACAGAAACACACTCAATTGCAAACACATTCCATTCCTCTCACTTTCTCCCTCTGTCTTTATTTATCAGACAGGTAAACTTTTTATCGCTTCAGTAATCATCCCTTTAAGCTTCCTTACAACTTCACTGGTCAGTCTGTGACAATCGCACTAATCAGGACGGATTCTGCATCTCCTCCTGGCAGGATCGTTTGTTTTCATCTGTGTGTGTGTGTGTGTGTGTGTGTGTGTGTGTGTGTGTGTGTGTGTGTGTGTGTGTGTGTGTGTGTGT
>JASSRZ010000023.1:16701507-16715726 GCA_032164315.1 Malacoctenus gilli | reverse complement strand
CACACACACACACACACACACACACACACACACACACACACACACACACACACACACACACATATACACACACACTTCTAAGCACAGCAGGATCGGACAGGTTTTTTTTTGTCCATCTATATTTATAATCGCTTAGGTGTTGTCCTCCTTTTTTGTGTTTTCATCGATATGGTCCAATTAACTAAATCCCTTACTTGGTTTTCACAGTGACGAGAGGTCATATGCCAATTCTCCCACCTCAGTCTTTGATTTTGGTTCTCACTGTGTAGATAGATTGGCTGTGATGGATGTGTGATTGTGGTGGCGGATGAGAGCAAGGCACTCGCGCGCGCGCGCGCGTGTGTGTGTGTGTGTGTGTGTGTGTGTATGTGATTAGTGGTTTGTGTGAGGCAGTGTACCGCAGAGTCTGATGTACTTTAAAGGTATGATTGTTCTGTGTTCTTCCTGTTTGAGCGTGATTGAGCAGCTCTCTGTGACCTTTAGGTGGTAGGCCTGCAGCCTCATGATTAGAGGGTCACAGACTCGAACCCAGCTCCAGCTGTTCCTGCTCAGTCCCTGTGTGGACCCAGTCACAAATGGGAACAGTTTGATGACATCACCAGTCAGAGAGAGAGAGAGAGAGAGAGGCCAGTGGGAAGCCCACCCTGCCCCTCCTTCTCACCTCCGGGACGGTGCTAATGAGGTGTGCCTCGCAGAGCTCTCGCTCTCTTCCAATCTGTCTGTTGCCGAACTTGCACGGGCCCTGCTCTGTTTCAGAGTCGTCACTAGATCGCTCTGTAGACCAGAGACACCCTACAGATCCTGCTGCTGCAGCTTTCTAATGATTTGCACACAGGGGACTGAAGACTCAGCCTGTAGCTCGACCAGCGAACGGGCCGGCCGACCAGCCGGCTCCGTGATTTCTCGTCCCTCAGATCTCCTCCAAACTGCACAGTAGGAGGCAACCTTCACACACTGTGATCTGAATAACTGGCTTGCGTGCTTGCTGATTTGTCGACCAAATCACTCCAACAGGAACGTTTTGGGATACAGGCAAAATTTTATTGGTTCATTGTGTGGAAACAGCATGTCCCTCCTCATTGTCTAGGGGCAAAACATCACTTGGTGGAGTTGAGCAGTAATTAGTCACAGGGGACGGTCCATAGTAAAAATAAATTGACTTGTTTGGTATGAGATTAACTTGAACAATGGCATGTGAAGGCAGGAGCTTCAGCAGGAAAAGAACAAAAGCAAAAAAAAAAACCCAACTGTTATCAATATGCAAAATTGGTTGATTTGTTTATTTCAGGCCTGTTTTGTTTTGTTTAAAGTCAAATCCATTGTTTGGTTTTGTTTTTTTCTCTGGTTAGATGCAATGAGGCTATTGGGATAGTCATTAGAAATTCATAAACAAAATAATGATTGTACCATATTTATCAGATGTTGCTATTTATTGCGAGCAAGCTGGATTTTTTTTTTCATCACTCTGGCAGTTCCACCGAGAGTAGGCCAAGCTGCTCTCCCCTCACATCTGCCTGCGCACACCCTGTGTAGTGCATTCACTTTGCCACGATCGAAGGAGCTCGGAGGTTTTGAACTCCAACCGCAGTTAAAAGACAATACAGTTGCGGTTGCATGTGACTTTGAAAACTCAAATCTTTTACAGTTTCTGAAGGGAACACTGACGAGACAGAGAGCGAGGCTCTCTTTCGTGCAGTTTTGTTTTTCTGTTAAAAATCAAAAGGCGCTGCTCACTTTATTTGCCCCTAATCAGCATGCAGCTGCTTTGGTGGTGGATTGCAGAGGTGTAAACCATGCTCGGTTTCCTGTATGGCATTGTACGTCTCTAACAAAGGGGCTTGTTTTTTAAAAAAAAAGAAAAGAAAAGAAAAAAACACAGCGCGCCTTGAAATAGAGACCACCGTTTATTCTCACATACATTTGTTTTATTTCATCCAATGCCAAATATTTGCTAAGCGATTGTTTCGCTGTGATGTTGGTAAACCACTGTGCTTCATATGTTTGATATACCCACAAAATATACTTTCGACATGTCTTGTAAAGGGGTCCCTCGCCTCCTACACGCAGATGAAATATTAAAGCAAAACAAGGGGACATAGGTGTGCTGATTTGTAATTGCTGTGAATTCAAGGTAACCATAGACCAGCTGCGTCCGTCTCTATACGCCTGCTGATCATGCGATGAAACAGATTTCCCGCCACGGCATTAGGAAGAACATAACTAACATTGTGAAACTGATTAAATAAGGATATTGGGATGAGCAAAAAGCAGATGTTGCTTTGGCGCACTTCAAACCTTCTCTCTAAAGTGACTCATTTGGCAAATAGTTTTATTAATATCCAGCATCTGCTCCTCCTCTTTCCCCAGCTCTGTGTCACTGAGGAGCATTAAAACAGCTTGTCTCGATAAATATAGAGCTGCGCAACGTCTGTCGCGATTCAACCGGACAGAAGAGTGAAGTCAGAAACTGGAGGTGCCCCAGTCAATGTTCAAACCAGAGAAAGTCACAGGGAATAAATGGAGCCATTCATCTTAATGTTTGGATGCTCATTTATTAGCCGTAACTGTATTCTATGGTTAGGATCAACTCTAAACTGATGTGGCATTTGCGAGGTTGTTGTTTTTTTTGTTAACCCTTTTTAGCCCAAAGTTGGGGATTAATTTTGAGCAGACTTTGCCTTCCCCGTAGCAAACACACACAGACTACTTGAAACATGTCAGACATGTGTGGACGATGACTGGAGAGAGGGAGAGAATGAAAGAGAGAGCAGAGTGAAGGCTTTTTGCACCGGAGCTCCAACTGTGCTGCACATTTTTCATTTTCCAGCGAGTTGAAAAGATCAGGTAATTGAAAAGGAGACAATCCAGCGGCCAAGGCTCCACAGATGCCAATGAAAAGCTTCAGAGATATTAGAGTATTACACTTTGGGCCCTGTCTTTGTATTTCTTTCACATGGGGCCTATGGAAAAAATGGCTTTATAATGACAACACCTGAAAAGTGTTTTCCATCAGGCTCATGCATCATTGTCAGCGCCGGAGATGAAACTGTATTGTTTCTTTTTGGATGGCTGATGTCAATGGAGAGACAGCAGGCTACAGGGAGAGAGAGGGAGAGAGAGAGAGAGAGAGGAGAGGAGAGGACAGATGAAGATGGAGTGTGCTCTCAAGATGCAAAGTGCACTGAGGCGTAATAAAACTGCATTTTCCAACAAAAATTGGCGAATTTGAGACTAAAATTTAATTTTCAGATTTTTTTTCTTTTCCTCTTCTTTTTCTTCTGATTCATGCTGCTGATATGTTCTGATCCAATGACAAGTCGCGTCCTGCAGTGCAGCTTCTTGCTGAACTTGACATCTTTCGGAACACAGCAACACAAATGAGTCAGTCACAGATCAAAATAGTTGAAACACTAATCAAAAATGTCAGTCGATTTTTATTCATTACGCAAGTGAAGAACGAGACGCACCGGCAGTGCTTTAATCAGGGTTTTTGGATCACTTGTGAACCCAATTTGTTTATCTAATATGGGGGAAGGTTAAATGCAAATACAAACAAATGAAAATGTTTTAATCTGCTTGAGGATGCCGCAGCGTTTAACATGCATGTCGTACAGGAATTCTTTAGATTTGGATGGGTCTCATTTTTCCCGGCACGCTGCCCTCCGTCAAGCCTTCCGAGTGGGATTTGTCAAAGATTAATAGTTTTATGATTTATAGGCTGGCAGTGTGTGAGCTGCACCGCACCTCCAAACAGCCAGATATACAATTATCCGCTGCTCTTGCCCTATATGAATGCCATTTCCCCAGCATCCCTCCTTAAAAGAGACATGGGCCATTTGTCTCCCTCGCTGCCTCCTCACCCAGGCCAGTAATAAGCCATCTGCTGGATCTGAACATGAAAGATTAAAATGATATACAGTATGAAAGCTCTCTATTCAGTTGCTAATGTCCAAGATTCGGGGATGCAGAGGCCAAAGCTGTCGTCTCTCTCAGGAAGAGGTAATTATCACTCTTCCTCCAAGGGGCGGCCGCTGCCTCCGCTTCAGCTCCACGCAGGACCGGCCCCTGTGCCGGCTGCCACCGGCCAAACCTCATTTAGGAGACCAGAACAATGCCCGACCAAATGTCTGGCTAATCCCCACAATCCTTTGTATTCATTGAGGGCTGGTCGTATGGGCCTGAGGAGAGGGCCCCGCTGCTTGTGTGTACTCGTGGACGTGTATGTGTGCGTGTGCGTTCGAGGGCAGGGGGTCAACTTCAAGCCCGCAGTGCTACAGGCAAGGCGGGTGATTATTTCACTCACTGTCATTAAGTCTTCGTTTGTACGAGTGTGTGTTGGGACGTGGCTGTGTGTGAGTGTGTGTAGGTGCACATTCAGAGGTTAGGGGCTATCCCTTGTAAATAATGGGAGATTAGAGCGAGTCACATTTGCTGTGCGAGTTTGATCCACATCTGAGAACTGGTGCAAAGAGGAGCAAGTTAAATTGGCGGCCGACAGGAGGGGATGGACTGACTGCGAGCAAATTGACGAGAAGAGACACGCGGAGACCAAGTTTGGCCTTTCAAATTAAATGGCCTGGTGTTATTTCAGGTCTTTTATGGCGCTTCATTAATTTTGCTTCACCAAGATTTTAAACAAAGGCTTTTGAGAAATTAAATATTGTTGTCAAGACGGTCCAACACGATGTAACTTGGACGTAATCCACCTTTATTCTATTCTATTCTATTCTATTCTATATATCAAAGGTGTTATAGTTATGGTAATAGTAAGGACATGGGGTTGATTTGGACTGTGTCAGAAAGACACAGAGGTGTTTTGACAAGAAGAAATGTAAAAGGAACCAATTGTACCTTAATTGACGGTGAAACATCCTGGAATGCATAAACGCCTCATGGTGTGATCTCAACATGAAATCCGCCATGTCTGGGAATTTAATCTTTCCTAATCAAATTAAAAAAAAGAGTCTCATTTTCCATCCTCTTTCTAAATTTTCCCATCCCTCATCAGAGCGCTGTAGTCCTCTGGAGAGCCAGGCTCTCGAGCTGTGAGGATACTGAGAGAATAAATTAATTTTCCTTGTACACTAGAGGGCTTAATTCACTTCCAGTCCCCTGAGCTCATTGCGGGCCGGCCTCGATGGAGATGGTGAGAGTGCAGTGGGCTGAGCGAGCAGCTCATTCAGTGTTCTCCCTGCTTAGGTGCTCCTGGCTGTTTTCGCTCCCCACCTCCATGCATCAAACATCAGCCTCCCTTCCTCTGACATGTCTAACTCACCTTCTTCCTTCTCCCCCATCTCATCGCGCTGGACCAGGGGAGAAGCTGTCTCTCTTCACCTCCACCCCCCTCCCTCCTGACTTGCTTCCGTCTTCCTTTATCACCCACTCATTCGTCCTTCACAGCGAGAGGAGAAGAAACGCTCCCCTCATTGTCTTTTTCGTAATACAAGCCTCAATTATGCATAAAGTTGTCAATTTGCCCGTTCAAAGAGGAATGACATGGAATCCAGTGGAGAGTGCTGTCTGAAGATATATCTCCGACGGTGACAACGGCAAGCTTAATGCACGTCTGAGTGACTGTCCTGTCTCTCACACCCACTCCACATGTGACCCGTCCTCACAATCGCATTATTAAACATATCTGATAGAACTTAAACCAGCCAGCAACCGAAATGCCACGAAAACACCCCCGTGATATATTTTTACATCTGCCAACTTTGCTGCTGCTGCTGCTGCCGCCGCCGCCGCTGCTGCTGCTGCTGCTGGGCTTCATCGTTAGCCGAGCGCGAACGAAGCTGCCTGCAGGACTTTTTGTGACCTCCGATTTAAACCGGCATGTTGAAATCAACATTATCTAAAGCTGAAGCCTCACACTGAACAGCCTTCAAAGCTTTGTTGTTCCCTGTTATTGCGCTATAAAAAGTTTCAATCGATATGTTTGGCCCTGAGCCTTATTACATTTACATTTTTCTCTCACTAGCTCTTCACATTCTAAACGTTTGAATGAGGGAGAGGGATAGGAAGAGACAGAGGGAGAGAGAGAGAGAGGAAGAGAGGGACCACCCGAGCCTCTGCTGTCTTGTTCCCTCCATCCTCCCCTCTATTTTTTTCTTTCATCTGAGTCCAACTGTACCTTGTCGGTGAGACGACATGAGTAAATGGTTCTGTCAGGCCTCCTGAGTGGATTAAAGTGGCCTTCAATTACCTTCATCATTGACCTCATGAAGCTGGTTAACTGCAAAATCCTTAACCCCAAACTCAGGCATTGTACTCTCTAATTCAGTCAAACACACGCGGGGTGACAAACACACACTTGTGCTCACAACAATATAAAGGGGATTGAAAGTGAGAAGGAAAGATCCATAATAGGGAAAAATAGGTTAGGGCTACGATAATTCTTCCTGGAAGTTTCCCTTTTTTCCAATTTTGGTGGAGATCAAAGCTCAGTTTCAGGTCTAATTAACCAAACGAATGCAGATCCCAGACCTTCTGGCTGCGGGTAAGGCCTTGGAGGGATCCCTCAGTGAAAATCCACATCAGATTTAAATAATTAATATGACACCTTGAGCTCCGCAGAGAAAGAGGGGCTCCGTGTTGGAGTTTAGAACAATGTCACTGCCAAGTGTAATGCTGTTTGTCTCCATGAAAATGAGCAGCGGAGAAAGCAGCCACTCCATTGTACGGCCTCCTCGGCGGATCGGGGGACTGCGCTCGCCTTTGTCATGCTAACAGGGAGCTTTAAGGGGCCGTTGGTAAAGAAGGCCTGCGGCCTGGACTCCGTTTCTGGCTGGGCTGGGCTGAGACAAGCTGGGCCTGGCTCTGGGGACTTGAAGCTGGGGTCATTTTATGGTTTTTAATCCTCTTAATCCCCGTTAGAAGGGGCTTGGTGGAGACAAATCCGCTCCCAGAGGTCCTTAGGATTCAAACGCTGCGCTTGAGCAACTGTATCATTTGATAACAACAATGGCGGAGGATAGAGAGAAAAAGGGAGAGGGACAGACGGGGAGAGAAATAGGAAGAAAGATAAAAATCTACATTGTGATTGAGAGATATAGATTTTTGTCTTTGCCCTCTGGTCATTGGCTCTCCTGCTCAATTGTGACTTTTTCCCCACTTTTGTCCGTCAAAGTTTGTGTCAAGGTGGATAAACTGTGCTGGATCCATGACACATACACACACCAACACTTGGTCTGAGTCTAATGCTAATGACCCTTATGTTGCGCTGTGGTCCATTGAGAAAGGCAGTGCGCACCCGCAACATCGGTGGACAGCTCAGCGGCCCATTTTCCGGGCTCGCACCGCCAAGGATAATCCAGAGGGTCCTATTCAAATTAATACACTCCTGTTAACCTCATCTCAGACAAGGTCTCTTCATTATCACTCAATTAAAACTGCATATATGAACAGGCCAGGGCTGGAGAGGCCTCAGTCTGTCTGCGCTCAGTGACCAAACAGAGGAGTCGCGAGGGAGGTGGGCCACAGTGGGACATGAAAACATTGACTGATCTGGATGGTTCGAACACCAACTAATCAGAAGCAGAGATGAAACACACCAGCTGGAGTTCTGATAAATAATAACCTCACATAGGGGTTAAATTATGTGAGCCCCAGAAGAGAGTTGCTTCACATTTTTTGCCCTCGTGCTCGTTTTTTTTAATGGAAAAAGGAAGGAAAGAAGACTCAGAACCTAATTTTTCGGTTGGTATTCATCCTGAATGCCAGAATTATAGTTGCTATAAAAAAAATACTTCATAGCAGACAGCTTTCAAGCTTCTCTGTCATTTCTAATGGAGGGAATTTGACAGGCAATGGTTAGTTTGAGTCACAATTGCCCGTGGCTCACCGAGCAACCCAAACATAGCCCGAAATGTTCCTTTTGTGGAGAATGACATAAGACAATGTGAGTTTGTGGTGAGCCATTTTTTGACAGCAGAAAACCAAAAGCATGGGACGAAGCATGGGAAAAGTGAAAGGCTGAGAAACAGCGAGTGATTTCGGAATTGACCTGATGTTTTAATCCTGACTTTCAGCCCTTCATAGGACAAATTCCTCTCACGCTGCACCACTTTTCTCTCCATCTCGTATTTCCACTTAACCCCTCTTTTTGGCCAACTTGTTTCTCCTCCCCACGCTGCCCGGCAGATCTTTCCCCGCTAATGTAGCCGGAGCGACGTATGGGGTTGAGCACCTTCAGCGTTGAACCGTGGTGTGGGAACAGGCTTGCTGTCTGTGTTCTGCATATAGCCTGCAGCCAAAGACTGAGAAGGAGCGAGCAAAACAACAACCACAAGTCTGGCCTGTCTGCAGAATGCCAGGACTGCTTAGTGGTTGGCAGCCTCCAACACACCAGGGGTACAGTGCTGTCATTCGCTGGGAAGAAATGCTTGAGATCCCGAATTCCACAGACAGGCCACATGTTACTGGGAATGAGGAGGGAAAAATCACGCTCTCAGTTTGCATGCGCAATGTTGGCCCGGGATGAAGATCAGTTGCGTATTTGTTGTGAGGTCTAACCAAGAGGATTTATTCCCGCGGATGAATCAATATATTGTCCTCACTGGCTTGTTTATGCGCGAGTCAGGTGGTTCACAATTAATCAGGGCTATTTACTACACCTGGGCTGTAAGACAGCTTAGGCCAGACTTTGCCCCTCTAGGTTTTTTTTTCCTGGTTTTGAAGTAATGAAAGTTTGTACTGATTGATGTCTGATTTCAAGAATTCTGCCCGTTAGCTTTCTTAAGTCCAGCTTTATTATCCGCCTGTCAAACCAGAAAACTACATCGCATAAAAGTAGAGAAACGAGACCTCACCACTTGGTTTTTGTATTTTTTTTATTGTCGCTCACCACTTTGTTTTGTAGCATTTATGACTTACATTTGGTGTGAACACATGTGCTCCTGGTATCCTCACCATGTTGACTGTGTGTAATCGTCCTGCGGAAACTACTTGGTGTGCATTCCTTTCCAGAATACAAGAGATTCTTCCGCTCAAATTCATACACGTGAGCGTTTGCACCGCGGCGCGCTGAGTCCACCTCTTCCAACTGTTTTCGGCAAGGCTGTTTTAGTGAATCTTGCTTTTGACACCATTGTGCAACTTCACGCTGGGCCTGCGCTCTAAACAGGGCCAGTGTGAAAGCACCATTAATAGTTTTGTGTGGCTGAAATCGGTTTGGCATCTCTGCTGTTGAGGCTCGCTTGTATGGGTGATTTCTTAAAGAAGTGACCATGGTTATTAGGATTATATCCCATTAAACCATCTTCATGCCATGGTTACTGCAGTTCTCATCACTCAGACACTTGTCAGACGCATTTTTGGGGCATCGGTACAAATTTATAACGGAGGAAAGTCTGAGGTTAATAGCTGATAAGCTTCGTAAATCACACGATTTAAACAAGAGTTTCTTGCTGCCACCTTTTGCTTCCTTTCCGTTAGATTTAATAATGCTAATTAATACGAATAGTGTGAGGTTACAACCCCTCTGAAAAGCCCGCTAATGAAGTAAATTCCCAGCGCCTGCAGGGTTCACAGTGCAACTTTGACCCTGTTGTCCTCGCCACGGTAACGACTACGACTGAAAACGCCGTTCGGAGCGCCAGATTGGATTTTCCATCTGTTGGATTTTCCGCGCGACACAGGAAGACGTGTGAACATCTTTTCGTAATTGTGGTATCATAAAGAACGCCGGTGTCATTTGTAACACTGCTCTCGCCGCAGACGCATTGTTTCACACTGTGGGTTGTTTTCCTTTGTCAGGTCCTAAGTCCTAACTCCACATCCTTTGATCAGGGCTGCGTTCACCACCCTCATGTTTCTATAACCTTTGAGAAAGACAAACACGGGCGAGAAACCTGTGTAATGAGCATAGCGTGCGTGCTTGTGTGTACGTGAGCTTTATGTATCCGAGTTCATTTCAAACACTTATTTCTAACTGGGAGTGCAGCTGAGAGCAAGAAACACTGCTCGTTGGTGTGTGCGTGTGCATTGATGTGTGTTTGCGTGTGCGCTGACAGCCTTTGAGCCAGTTCTCGCCTTCACCAAAAACGCTTAGGGCACAAAGCAGCCTTCCCCCCTCTGCTCCTGAGCACAGGCCCTGCTCTCGCTCTCTGACAGAAGCTGAAGGTAAGCACCAAAGACATCCTGACACACACGCGTAAAAGCACTTTTGATGCGGGGAAAATGGACCGCTTTGCAGTGTACAAATAACAGCAAAATGTCAACAGAATGAGGCGAGTCCGACGGGAGGCAACAACACAAGCCAGGTTCAAATGATATTACCGCGAACAAAACATGAGCGTCAACCACCAAAGGCCCTTTGCTTGTCTACCTCGATCTTCACATTGTTTTGACTCTGTCTGTTTATCAAACCGTCCTTCTCTCGTGCGATAAATCAAAACTGTGATAACTTACAGCGTTGCGACAAAGAAAGCTCACCTGGGGGGAACAATGAAAGAAAGAAAAAGGAGCCAGAATACGCAGCACTGCTAACTGCTAATTAATTTGTTAAAACTGTTTCGTATTTGCTCTCCTCCCCCGGTACTCTCACCTGTGTCACTGCTCTCCAGCTGAAACCCTGTGCTGTCTTTGACTCCTGTTGTTACAGAGAGTAGATGTTAGGTCACACTGGACAGGATACCTGAGAAGACTCGAGATTAAATTGCCACATTGCCACTTTCTCTCTCTTATCTTTAATACCACATTTTCACATCAGCCCAGAAACCCATCCTCACTTGTGGACGATTTAAAGTGATCCATTCACCTCCTGCTCATGTTTCGCAACCTTTAGGCTGAGAGGCCAAAGCACTAACCAGAATTCCTCTGTGAAGCCCCCAATGTAGCATAAATGTCTGATTTTTGTGTCAGTGAATGCACTCATTTCCATCTCCAGTTGTCCTGAATTATCAATACGAAGTTTCTGCGCTCAATGAATCCTTTTTGCTGGTTATTGCATCGAAAACAATTTGTACACAACTTATTTATTATTTTGCAGAGCCCAAAGCTCAACAACTGGATTTTTTTTAAACTTTTGTATCTTTAATGTAATCTATATGGGAATAAAACACAAAGAAATTTAACAATCGGGCTGTCCATAAAGTTAATAATACCTTTCGACAGGAGCAGAACTACAGGAGGGGATTGTAGGGGCAACTGCCCTCTGGCCCGGGGTTAATGAGAGGGGGTCTGTGGGTTGCCTCTTTATAAATGATTCCACAGTTGCACACTGTGCATGGGGGGGCTTCAGATCCCAGTAAGTCAGAGATAATTAGGCCCATCTAAGCTCAAAACATTAAATGTAAGAAAAAGGTCACCTTGCTTTTGCAAAAATTGCTTGTTTTTAACACAACTGTTGGTGACACAACGAGACAGTTTTGTAGCGATTGCCACTTGCACAGTTTGTAAAACACCTGCCTGTTGTTCTTGGATTTTAATTTATTTTCAGTAACCTCAACAGTCACTGTTTTTTATACTACGACAAAATTGACCTCATAACTTTCTTCCAAATTGATGTCTCCCCGTTCATACTCCCGTGCACCCCTCCTGTAACTCTTTAGCCCCTCGTCTGCAACACCTCCCCCCACCCGTCTGCCTCCGCTGTTGCTCCTGTGAGGTGCGCTTGGCGAGGGGCCGGGGGGTCAAACCCCAGCGATGCTGTGGAAGATAAGTGTCTGCTCTAACCCAGGGCTACACCTGTAGGTCACTGCGGGGGGATGCTAATCCCTCCGCCGTCCGCTAATACTGATGATCTGCATCTGAGACCCTCTCCCCTGGGAGTGCGTGTGTGTGCTGCTGGTGTGTGTGTGTGTGTATGGTTGCAGGGGCTGACAGATGAGGCAACAGGGGGCCCAGCAACCCGTGTCTACATGTTTGGGGGATGGGAGGAAATATTTTGTTCAATGTCTGAGTGTTTATGTATATATGTGCGAGTGCAAGCAAGGGTGGGGCCATCTAAGGGACGCTGGGACAGTCCGTTTTCCTTGGCTTGGGCTTTCAGAGCAGCTTTGGCGGCTCAGCCCGTAGAGTGAATAATTTGTCAGCTATTTGCATGGAGCCAGGAACTGGAGAAGTAGCACGAGCAGGTGGTACCTCAGTCTCCATCCTCCCTGTGTCACAGACAGATGTGTCTGCGAACATCCCCCCATCCCCTCGTCTCCTCCTGGGGCCCTCATTCAGCGTGCTGCGCTCCTGTCTGACATGAGAAAAGCAAATCAACGCTGTTCAGAACTGTTCTTATGCTGCTGCGTGCAGAGCGCCGACAAACAACAACACTTTCTCAATCATTTGAGCATCACAGCCTTTGATGGATGGAAAAAATAAAGCAGGAAAAGTTGACGATTCAGCATTTAAGTGGTTTCATGCAGGATTTGGCCTATTTCACAACAGGTGAACAAGTTCTTTTTACATTTAGTTTCAAGTTATCCTCTAAATGTATTCAATGGACTTTTCTCCAGCCAAGGTTTAATTATGTCGACAAACATTTTTGACAAGTGGTGATAAAGTAGAAAAAAGCAGTAGAGTTATAAAATAGTTATATATTTTATTGTGCATTTATGAGTCAGTGAGACTTTGATTTTTAAAGTGAGAAGAAAGAGTCTATAACACGTTTCAGATGAGGTTAAACAAGGTTCAATTCACTCGCAAATTATTGGCTTAACTAAAAGATCTGACTTTTGTCAGAAAATGCAACATGAGAAATCAAAATACATATCAGGTTTTACTTTTTTAACAGTCAGTCGAAAATGACAAGAAGTTAATGATCCTTTTTCTTTTCTTTTCTTTTTTTTTGCAATTTCAAGAAAAATAGTTTTACCCGCAGGCAGATTTTTAGTCTGTTGACTCACCAATTTACAACATACCTTTTCTGTTTAAAAACACAGATTCTTCAGTGATTAACTGGCTTCATGCCGGTAAACCTCGAGCTTGAGCTAACGCTGGTCCTGCCTTTCCCACAGTTTTGTTCTGTCCTGATGTGTTTCTGATCCAGATTATTACCATCTGCAAACATTGTCAAACTTTTGTTAGACTGAGTGAGAATATATTGTTCGCTCACTCATACTTGTCTCACACAAAGCATTTTCTTTCACCTCAGATCTTTTAATTCTATAGATAACATCAACAGCCGAGCAGTTTTGTGTATTACAAGTACGTGAGCCAAATGTTCGTTCCAAATCTTCAAAACGATCTTGTTAAAAATTCACGACACATCCTGGTGGTATTTCCAGCTTTATGCAACAGTGTTGTAGCAGTTAGTGGAGTGGATAGGACCAGACGACCGAACATCCAGCAGTCACACAGGTCACAGTGAGGTAGGTAAAGACGACTGACAACCCCTCAGCTTTGAACACGTTGGCTGACATCGGGGAAATCACACTCGCTGTGATGTAACATCCATTTATCTCCAACTTAGTTCCTGATCTGAACCAACTTCACTGAACATAATTAATAATCATAACAGCCACTCGCCGTGCCCGTTACGAAGTATTAGAGTCAAATATTTACAGTTGCGGCAGTAAATCGGAGCGCTGCGAGGGAAACGGCGCACAGAAAGAAAGTTAATATGAGGCGGTGAGAACAGGGATACTTGATTAGGTGCACAGTTGGTGAAAAGTGATTGGGTCTGTCCTCAGGCTACCCAGCTCCATGCACACACACACACACACACACACACATGCACGCACGCACGCATACACACATTGGTAAATGCTGAGCGCTAATCATATTTCACCCCAATCACTAAACACACATTCATACTTGAAGGTTCATCCCAGGCGGCCATTTCAAATTATTATGTATGTGATTCCAACCACACAGAGCACAGAAAGTGTTTACTCTCTTCATTGAGGCGCTGGATAAGTTGAGAGCAGAAGCTAAGTGTACTACAGTCTATGGCAGAAGAATAAACATTTTCCTTTATAGCCCGAGGACCCACTTTTCATCTGTCAAGCATCTTTTAATAATTAATCTGTTTAATACACACACAGCATCTGCTGGGTACAACTCCCATCCTCCCATTCAAACTGACTAGCACAGCTGCCACTGTTTGGGTGTACTGTACAGGTCTGGAATATTATAAGATGTTTTCTTTTCCTCGTTTGCAGCACAGAGATCCCTGCTATGCATGCTGACATGCCGTGGATAGACACGAGCGAGCGTGCACACACACACACACACACACACACACACACACACACACACACACACACACACACACACACACACACACA
>JASSRZ010000023.1:16681271-16697966 GCA_032164315.1 Malacoctenus gilli | reverse complement strand
GTGTGTGTGTGTGTGTGTGTGTGTGTGTGTGTGTGTGTGTGTGTGTGTGTGTGTGTGTGTGTGTGTGTGTGTGCGGGGCTCCCTCTCTGCCAAATGGGTTTTCTATTGCTGATCTGCTCATGCTCAATTACCCAAAGTCTCCTGGGGCTCAGCGAAGGTAAACACACATCAGCTGGGCCTGATTTATCTCGCTGTCCCACAGCAGCCTGGAATTAAGACGTGTATGTTCGCTCGCTGTGTTTCCGTGCAGGGAGTGTGTGCTTGGTATCTTAAGGTAATCGTGATCAGAACTGTTGCCTGCCTGGTTGCAGGTCTTTTTACGAAGCGTCTCAAGCGGGCAAACGAACGTGACAAAGAATCCCAGCGATGATACCTTCGTTGTCATCAGACAGTGAAGCCCGTAATGTTTATGCTCCCAAGTTAAGTCCAAATGCAATGACAGACAGGAGTGCCGTGCCTTTGTTACCCTGCCAAGACCCTACATCCCCCTAAGCCCAAGTCCTCATGCCATCCCTTCCCTCCCTCCCCCCCTCTCTTTCCTTCCTTCCTTCCTTCCTCCCTCCGCCTTCCTCTCACTTTCCAACAGGTATCAAAGTTTTTGTTCACCTCACAGTCGTCTACTTCTACTGCAAGCAAGTGGATTGAGTCTCGTAAACAGTGTGTTAATTTCAAGCAGTAGAGTCCATTAGATCTTTGACCAAAAATGAGGCCGATTCTTCTCAGCAGCAGAAATGAAATGAACGGTCAAAATTGAACCAAGTCTTTAAAGACGTCCAGTCTAGATGAAAGTGAACTGTTGTCTCCTCCTCCTGACGGGCTATAATCTGTTTGCCTCCCAACTAGCAGCCATGTGAGCTCACCGAAAGATGTATCATTAAAAGGAAATATTGCAACAAAGTCAATCGCAGTCTGAAAAAGAAACAAAATAAGGGAAAACCTCAGGTACAAGTACAGGTGGTGGATAGAGAAATTGAATGTGCCGTATATTTCCTGCTTCAGGTATGAGCCCAACAATAGTTTTCTCTCAACTTACCGCTGCAACACTGACCACAGCTTGCTGTCAAATACTCTCTAAAGCCAATACATGTTTGTCTAGCACACAGTTGACAAGTCCTGAGGGTCAATTTAAGTCCTTGTGTCCACTTCTTTCTCTGTACGCCTACAACTTCACCTCACTGAACCCTTCGAATATTACCTGCCTACACACATCTAAAGGTCAATCAGTGTGGATCGGGTGTCTGGACAGTAACTATCCACAGCACAAAAGCAGCAGCTTCTTTTCTGCTTCACATCTCATGACTTCGGTGAGTGCAGTGCAGTTTCTTTACCCAAATCCTTGAAAGTTGGAGCAACTAATGGAGAGATTTCCATGAAATTTCATGCAAATATTCATAGTTCCAAGTGGATGAAGCCAACGGACTTCCTCTGACACTGAGTTTCCCCAGAATAGCACCACACCGAGGACACTTTAGAGATCTTTTCCGTGTGTTTACGCTGTGGTTTGTTCAGAGCACAGAGGTTGAATCCTTTTGTGTGTGACTTTGTCCTGCTGTGAGTTTCACTTTCATATCTTTCAGAACATATCAAAGACAATGCTGCTTGCAAGCACAACACGCAGCATTCGCCTATCCACCCGTCTGTCTTCAAAAAGGGGTCGAAGGGTGCTGGGCAAAGGCGGGGTCCACCCTGTTGGACAGGTCCATCACAGAACAAACACGGAGACAAAGACTATAAATAAATTTGTTCCTTACGGTCAACAATTTATATCATATGCATGTTTTGACTAGACTTTAGGCCTGGAAATAACCATTGTAACACGACGCAACCCTAATCTGCAGCGTCAGATTTCATTTGGACTCATGCAACTTATTTATTGTGCTCCCAGGATGAAGCGTATGCAAATGTCTTATTCAAAGTTCAAGTCCAAGACTGACAAAAACCGAGGCCTCAGCGCTCTCATCTGTCATAGCGTTTGGACTTTTTCTAAACTTAGCAGTGTAAGCACCGCGAGCGTCACTGTCTGATGAATCACCGGTTCAAATATTTGCATTTTTTTTCTCCGCTTTTTTCCAGGTTCTGCATCCTCCCGGGGGCACCGTCATTAGATTTGGTGAGTGAAGCCACAGACATACCTACTGTTGGAAAAATGAAACTTCTGCAGCAAAAGCGAGTAAATAAATGTAGCGCCAGTTAAGGGAATTTGGCGCCTGTCCATCTATTGAAAAAGTTGTGGCCAGTAAGCAGCTGGGCTCACTGGTATCGCTCCTATTTTCAGTCTGGAAAGCATGCTCTAATCCACCCCCTCATATTAAGCTCTTTGGCACTTTTGCAGAATATTTAAATTGATATATGCAGAAGTGAAAAAATGACCCACATACTCACAGTCAGCCCCCCCCCCCCCAGCCCACTGACTTACCGAAGGGAATCATCCAGTTTTTCCACAAACCAAAACCACTCGCTTAGAGTTGGAACGTGGGAGTTCAAGGGGCTCGACGCATTGCGTAATAACTTTAAAAGTTGGTTTACAGGAATGGGGATCGTCCCTTGAAAAAAATTAAACGGCCTGAAATGTCAGTAAAAGAGGAGGAGCCTAATGTTTGAACAACCTGGCGGTCTCCTCCCCTCTTCTCCTCTCTCCTGCCCATCTGTCCTCCTCCACTTTCAAGCTGTCCTGCGCAATTGTTTGCCTTCACAGCAACGCTGTCTGCCAGACAGGACTGGAACATCAATGTTGGGAAGCGTTCCTTTCTGTGGTGTTAGGCTGCAATGACAACGTCTGCCATGTTTCACTCTGATCTCTCCATCACTGTGAATAAGTGTATCGCCACGCTCCCTCAGACTGTCACTCACTCCTCTGGGGAGACGCTCACACACCGCTCCTTATTATCTCGGCTGAGATGGACGCCTTCAAATGGAAATGCCGCGGATGTAGATGCGTCAGTGTACACATGCAAACACACTCAGACACGCACGTATAGTATATGGTGTGTGTGTACGCTGCGCGCACACACGCGGCCGTCTGCAGAGATAGACAGAGACATCAATGGATGCGGATGTAAATGTAAGGTGCGAAAGTGATGGTATGCAGTCATCCACCTGCCTTTTAACACACACACACATGCACGCGCGCGCACATACACACACACACACAAGCACACTTACAGCTTTCTCTCATGCTTGAGTGTTATCTTAAACTTTTTTTTCAACATTTCACTTGAAAGCTGAAGAGTTGTGGTTGTGGCGAGCTGCATCACGTCCCCGAAAGAAGTCCCGCCTTTGAGACCATCTAAGTTGAGTCCATCTTTGTTTAATGATCTCAAAAACAACAATACCAAACTAATTAACTTACATTAGTTTTTTAAACTCCATGCCTCACGGCTAAACATACAATATGTATTGCATTTGTTTGTGTGTGTCTGCGAGTGTTAGTGTGTGTTTTGGGAAGATGTGACAGACGAGGCCAGAGTGTGACACTGTGTAGCACGTGCGTGTGCTTTGGGGATATTATTTTTTTTTCATTCAGGCTGTGAAACGGCTTTGTGCATTTGTGTGCGCTTGTGCTGACCTGAAGTGCAGCCTGGCAGCTTTCAGCGGCTATCTCTGTTAGATCCCTCTGTTTTTCGTGTCACATCAAAATGCCTCATTATCTCCTCCTCTGTCGTTGGCGTTCCAACTGTTTCCTTTTGTTTTTTACTGTTACCCACCCAATTCTCCCTCTCTCTCTCTCGCTCTCTCTCTCCATATCACTCTTTTTGCCTCTGTTTCCTCTCACTTTGTCATCACCTGCTCAGACGCTGTTGAGTAATAATTTCTCCAATTTTCATTTGAAACTGCGATTTAAATAAAAGATGTCCTGTCAGGCGGTGGACGGGGGGTGGGGGTGGGCAAGGGGGGGGTTGCACGCACACTAATAATTCCTCTCACAATTTGTCAGTTAAAGAGGAATTGAGCAATATGTGCCTTTAGTCGTCACCGTCGGCCCTTCAGCTGCTTTTCAGGCTGTGGCACAACACATACCTTTGTGGTGCGTCCAAGAAGTGTCTGTGCTCGCTGCTCTGATGACAGTTTTTAATGTTAAATTAAGGTTTTGAATCAGACAGTGGCCCGCAGGCTTCCATCGCCCGTCTTTGCAGCCCATCAGCCTCTGGCACAGATTATTGCATTGTTGTTTTTTACAGCCCACAGGAGAAGATTATTCATGTTGACCACTCCTGATAAAGTCTGCAGTTTTAGTGACCTCAAAATATTAATAAATCAAAAAGATTCCAAGATAACTTTACTTTAGATGCTTGTATTACACGTACTCTGTCACAGTTTGGCCCTTTGGTAGTGACTGAGATCTTTCTGTGGCCCTCGCGGCCGTAACAGTTTCTCATTTGTGAGTTAAATCATGTTCATTTATTGGGAAAAAACTTTGCGATGAACTTTTGCAGTGTTTCACAGCCAAGAACATAGCAGGAAGATTTATGTTACTTCCCTTCAAGCTTTAGTTGACGTTTGAATATATTTCCAGTCAACAAGTTCATGAAGGGTAATAATGAATCACTTTGCATTGCCATCAGTTATTAATAAGAAACAGCAGCATTTCCAACACGCCAGCTGAGCTTCACGAGTACCCGGATGGCCAATATTTATCTGTTGCTGGAGGCAATCTCTCTAATCATTTGTTTTGATTTACAGATGTTGATATGTGAAGTCTGGACAGTGCCTTTTTGTACCAGTGAGCCCGCAGTGGGCTGCAGTAGTGCAGGCTGCAGTAACCTTAGTCGAGGACTTGCAATTACAGCACAACTCAAAGAGGAAGTAGGAATTACTCCAAAGAGGAAGTTCATATTACTGTGTGAGCCTGGCTGTGTCAGCAGTGATCACTCTCTCCTCATTAGTGGGCTATTTCACCTCATTGACATCCACACACACACACACGCACACACACGCACACGCACACACACACACACACTCGCGCACACTGCACCTGTAGGCTGCGGGCGCCAGGTGTCCAGAGAATGGATCACTTTCTCCACGCCTCATTTCATGTAACAGCTGTATTTCGGAGGAAGTCCATGCAGCAGGGACGTCCTGTCGGAGGATGCGTGGGTGTTCCTGTTCAAACTCACCTCCTTCGTCTTCTTTACTCTGAAACATGTTCAAGAGTCACTTTACAGAGCCGCTTAGAAATGATAGCGCCCCTGATTTTTAAACATTAAGAATAGTTTTTCCTCTAACACAGACTCTTCACATGAATCTTTTTTTGTCTCTTATTTTAATTTTCTCACAACTTCCATCTTTTAGCCCGTCCTCCCTCTCCTCTCCATCATTACATTTCACTTTCTGTTTATCATTCCACTGCGCTCTCTCTCGCTCTCTCTCTCTCTCTCCCTCTCTCTCCCTCTCTCCCTCTCTCCCTCTCCCCTCGGAGCCTGTAGTGGTGTGGTTACTCAGATGTTGATACAGCATGCAGATGGATACAGATAGGTTTGGTAATTGCTTGCTTTTTCTTCCCACTCGCACCTTTTTTGATGGTGGTTGAAGGGTGACGTGCTCTCCTCCTCCTCCTTCTCCTCCTCCCTCTCCTCCTCCTCCTCTCTGCATGGAGGATGGATGCCTTCTCCTCCCCTTCTCCCCACATATGAAAGGGAAGTGTGGTCGAGCACAGGGAAGGTGATAACCCTTTTGTTTAGTCTGAGCTCCATCACAGGCTCTGTCAAGCCCAACAGACAAGCAGACAGAGCCGTGACAGGCCCGCTAATCTGACAGCTCCTCCACATCACAAAGCCATCACATCAAAGTGGCGGGAGAGCGGCACCGGCGGTGAGAGATTGACGCCACTTCTTTGCTCTGCCATTTTTGCTGGTATCTTCATAGCGCCTCTGACATGCTGCACACCAGGAACCTTCAGAGGAAGTATCCGCCCGGCGGAGGGGGGAACCTGAGTTGAGGGACTCCCCTCTGGCTGAGCGGTGAATGTGGGTAACCTTCCTGAAGGATGAGTCCGGGATACATTCAGAGTACATGACAGGCAGTTTAAAGGGATTTGTGTTTATGTGTTTTTGTGGATGCACTGAAGAACAGGGGGTCACGTGGCAGCGAGACTTATTTCTATGTATGACTTTCTTTATAAGTGAGACGCCACTTGGAAAAACATTCAGTTGGAGTGTTTATGCCTTGACATTTGTGCCCAGCACCTTTAAACCCTGAAATATTCTTATTTCTTTCATTCAAAGAGATGCTTCCTGTCCATTCACATCTGGAGGCTTCCTGGTCAAACATCTGGGTCTGGCTGGCACCATGAAGCTGTGTCGGTGAGGTCGTTGTTTAGGTGTGGCACTTGAAGTATTGCCTCAGTGTCCCCACCGACATTTATACTGCAGGCCTGAGGATTGTGGTCACAAGGCCTCCTGTCGGGGCCTCTCACTGGTCTGCCGGTCTTTGACACGCTGAATAAGGAAATGGAAACGATGTCTCACTCTACCTTCAAAGGTGCTTCGGTACAATATGTCATTTTGAAAAGAGGTGTGCTTGTGTGAACGTGTCAGAGGGTGTGAAAAAGAGCAAACTCGGTTGGAGCATCTCCAAAACTCTTCTCAGTATCTGCTGCTTGGTATCTCTGTAAAGCAGCAGGGTCCTGGATGGCCACTGCTCCTTGATGGATGTCGCTTCATTGATGCTCCACCGCACAACTGCCTGGACTTAAATCTCCCCTGAATGTCTTGGTGCCAGATACCACAGCACACCTTTACAGGTCTTGTGAGCCCACGCCCATAACAGCTCTGGGGTGTTTTGGCAGGTTTGAACGAGATGTACTCAATCCCAGGCAGGTGATCATGATGCTGTGGCTGATCGGTGTGAGTGTTCAGTCGCCATTAGGTAAGTGTGAACCAGGGTTTGGATGACCTACAAGAATGACCTGAGCAATCTCACCCCAGTTTTAGTTTTTAATTAGATCCAAACCTGTGTGAAGGAACCCTGAGTTACTTTCCAGGATGCATTATGTTTTTTTGTCAATTAGTTTCCAGTTTTGTTTTGGTGGTTGTCATTACAGCCTGCCACTGTCCACCTACAAACAGAGTCCCACAGTGCTCTCGACCAAGAGGTGTATTTTGGAAGCGTCAGGTTTTGAACATCTATCAATCTTTATTAATCATTGATTAGACTTATTGCTTACTACAGTCCCCTCAATGGAGTTCTGTCCCCTCGTACAACTTTTGCTGCAGGTTTTTTGTGTGATTCTGAGACGTTTGCTGGGGTGGGGGTCACACACCAGTGTTATGTGGGTCACATATGATCTTCCTCATCCAGATGGTTTGCCAGCTGCAGAGCTGCCAGTCGTCTGACAGAGCACACACCCAACCTGCATACAAAAGCAAACACATTAAAAACAGCCCGGCACTCATCAAAAATAACAACTGGGCTGCATCTCAGCAGAAACTCACACTGCGAAGGAAGCAGCGTGCAACGTTCAAATAACCTCCGCACGAGTCTGTTAAAGGCTTTTTCTGCTTACTGTTAAGTAATAGAGTTAATGTGTATGTGAGTTTTGGGACTGCAATGAGGTAATGGTCTTGCAGCGCTGTGGAGTGCCCCGAGTCCATCTAATAATGTAAAACAACATTAATTTGAGGGAGCTGCTTCATCTCTGCATGTTAATCAATAAACTCATTACCTCCGGTGCTTAGTGAAGGATTCCCTCATGCCTGCTCACTGATGTAGACAAAAAAAAGGAAAAAGAAAGAGAGAGGGAACGGGGATGGAGATGAGGGGGAGAGGTGGAGAGAGAGGTTGATTATAATTACAGATTTTAGCAGCCTGTGCCTTAGCATAACCTGCTCATTACAGTGAGTGAGTGAGAGCATGCATGTGTGCCGGCCGCGCACTTAGAAGCTGGCGCTATAGACGCGGCGCTCCCCGGCTTCTCCCGCTGCGGAGAGCCCAGACCAGCCGACACAAGTGGCCCATTTAAAATATAAACACACAAAAACCTGTTATTTCAATTGACCTTCGTCACATCAAGCTGTCAATGATCTCAGCTCTGTACTCGTCGTCGCTTTCTCCTTCTCTTTCTCCCGGGCAGACTGCATGGTAATGAACATTTGGTTCAGAATAGGTGAGAGTGAGAAGGAGGGAAATGATATGCCAGGGCATTTAGCCTAGCAGTGTTTCTGGTGTAGGTGAGACAGCCAGCAGCATTTATGGAAATGGACAGAGCTGAGGGAGGCACAGTGGCTGCTGCTCTGTTTTCCCCCAAACTCCCAACAGCGGGTATTTGGAGAGTGCTCTGACAGATTCGGTATTCCTTTGTCAAAGGTTTCCGTAAACTTTCATTTTGCACCTGATTTGGGGTTCCTTTTGTCATTAAATGCCGGCAATCTCCTGTATTTGCTTACTTCTAAAATGTGATAGGGGCACCGCTGCAGAGTTGGAATCTTCTGTCACGTCTCTGGATCTGAGAGTGCGTGCTTGCGTGTATGTGTGTGTGTGTGGTTGTGTGTGTGGATGTGTTTGTGGCAGGCTCTCAGTGGTTGTTGATCATTATATTTGTCAGCGTTGTGCTGTGGTGCATCTCGCAGGCATCCCTGGCCTGCTTCTGGCTTGTGATTATGAGATGAGAGGTGTTTATGATTGACTGAGCCATCCGCTGTCACTGTACACATCCATTAGCATAACTCCGCAAGCCGTCACTCTTTAGAGGCACATTATGTGGGAGATTGAAACCAATAATTAGGAATAAAAACTCCTCTCCCTGCCTTCTATCAGAACTTATGTCATTTATGCCGCCGTCGACTTGAGCTCCGGTGTCCAGCCTCATTTCGTGGCGGCATGTGTAACACTGAGTCATTTGGACGTGCGCTTTCACTCTAAATGTTTTCCCCAGGACAGGTAGTGCCATTGAAGTGCTGTTGGCATTGGCAGTCTTCTGCAAGATTAGGTGATTAGAAAATGTAACGTCACAATCGTTTTTTGTTTTTTCTGCCGTGCGAGACAGTGTTTTGCAAGGCTTGCATGAGGGAGGCGGCGTTCATTTTAAACTCTTTGCTTTTTGTTTACCACTGTCAGCCTGTGAATAAAAGGCAAGGTAAATGGAGGTAATGGAATTTATATCTGCATATCAACTCACTTTGAGGTTTAAATGGTGCTCGGTAGTCTCATTCCAAATCCATTAATATTCTGTTTAATACAGCTAAATGCTGCTAACTGTGTTTAGCACTATAGGAGAAAGTCTCTGGGCTGTCTCTGTTTGTGCTGCCAGCACATTCACAGCATCAAGTCGACAGACGGGAATGACTGTGACAGCCAGTTTACAGTCAGTCTGGATGCCTCTGCTTTTCCATAAAGCTGCGTGAAGTCTGCAAACAGCAGAATTCTGATTCACTCAACCTGATGGTCGTGTTCACTTTTGTCCAGAGCCGGTAAATAAAATTAGTGGTTAAAATGCTCCAAAAAAGCCCCTGATTGGCTGCTAAAATCTGACACCTCGTGCTGAATATAGTTATCTGAGGAAAATCTAATTCAATCAATAATATTCATTCTTTGAGTATCTTTCTAAAAAGCTGTTTTGATTATTTTGTGAATAAAATGAGATAAGTGAAGGAGTCCACTCCATAACAAACAGTACTGTTATATTCTGGTGATCGCATATTTCTGCAAAAAACGTCTGCTTTCCTCTCATGGTGCAGTGATTTTATAGTTCGGGGGTGTTACTGTGAACAGTACACCAAACGTCCTGTTCTGTGACATCATCGGTACCAGTCGGATCATTTCAAAACTTCTCCCCAGATTTATTGCACATTTCACTGTATTAATTGTCCCCTGATTTACTGAGTGTCTGAGTTGTGAGTGTGTAAATGACTCCATGAAGTAGGGCCCTAAAAATGTGAGTAATGATGCAAAAGCCTGATGACTAGTGAAGGCCCTAAACTCTGTTTTACTGCTCATTAGTGAGCGAACTGTTAAACGTCTGTTATACGTGCAGTCAAAAATAATGTGACCGATGAAGTGAGTCTGGATGCAAAACAGATTCTAAAACTTTTAGTTATGAGCAGGTATGTGGCCCTGAAAAGTGCAGAATTTTACATTCTTACAGATACATGTTTTTCCATATTTAAAGTACAATTCGATGTTACAGCAGGGGTGTCCAACATGCAGCTCAGAGACCAAAACTGGCCCACCAGGGTTTCCTTTCCTTTCCTTTCCTTTCCTTTCCTTTCCTTTCCTTTCCTTTCCTTTCCTTTCCTTTCCTTTCCTTTCCTTCCCTTTGCTTTTTTTTTAGTTCTGTTCATGACATCAGAGTCTTGTTTGGTCAGATTATCTTCATGAGCACTTGGATGTCTGACAAACATAAAAAAAGAACCTTGTACGAAATCTCATTGATTTTTTTTTTTTTCAGGGGATTTCACGTCAAAAACTTTATTGGAAGTAGGGAGCAAAATGCCCCGTCCTTGCCCATGTTTTCATCCCCAGTCTGGGCCTGGTTCAGTGGTTTCTGGGCAGGGGAAGCTGGCACTGTGGGGACATCTGGACACAAGAGGGGAGCTTCCATACAGGCGAACTACAGGGACAGCCGTGCCAGAGAAACAGGCCCCCAGATCTGACGCCAGTGTTATGTTAATTTGATTTGTTAATTCAGTGGCCCTGTTTGAGGGAAATCTGCCACCAACACCTGCCACCGTTTCCAAAGGCAAGGACGCAGATCCGCAGTGACACTGGCTTCATTAAATAAACAAACCAGGTCCCCCATAACAGCATTTGGTGGAAGGCACCATCAATTCTTATACATTTAGATCACAGCGATTGGAGATGACACTGAGGAGCTACATCCCACTGTTTCGCAGACGCACAGGGCGAAGCCACATGCTAGTAAATGTATCTCCGTGTCGTGTCTGTGCCGTCTCCTCTGTCTTCTGCCTTTGTGTGTGCCATGTTGTTTGCGAAACCCAGGCGTGTGTGCGGATGTGCGAACGCGCCAAGTGTATTTTCGCTCCGTCTCCCGGCTTCTCAGCCAGAAAAGATGGCGACTGATGTATTTTTCAGACATAGTTCCACAATCAAAGAGGCTCTTGTGGCCTTTCTGATGCGTCATGTAAATTTTATAAAGTGTGGAGCGGAGAAGAGTCAGAGAGAGCAACTGCAGCTCTGGAAAGCCTAATGTCTGTTTGCCTTTAACTCTGACGGGCTGTCTTTGCTCCTGTCTATCTTACTTCCCCTCCACTTACTCTCTCCTCTGCGGATCAAGGCCGGTCAAGGAGCATCTCACCACAGGGCCCGATGTCAGACAGAATGTGTGGACGTGTGTGGATGTCAGAGCTCCACCGGCTCTCAGGAAAAAGGGGGGGGGGCGAGTGGGAGAATGAAGCGAGCGGGGGATATCAGGGCACATAGCTGGCTGCAACCACAAAACCTGGATTTGCATCACGAAAGAACGCCAAGCTTCATTTGAAATGTGTGTTGAGGTGTGTGTTGAGGTGTTTGCGCACTCCGTCTCTGCAGCGGGCCAGGGCACATTTTCCTCGGCTGCAGCTCTGGCAGGCCCTGGAATTACTTTGTGCTTTTCTAATGATTCAATTGGCTCAATGAGCATATGGTCTCCACAGCACCATAAACTCCAATTAGATGTGCTCTAATGCAATTTGAGAGGGGGTGAGTCCTATGTGTGCAGGTTTAAATTGTGGTAGGGTCAAGTGATGACCCTGTGCTTCGGCTTTGAACCTCTTTGCTTGTGTGATTGGAAAATTTTCAGCATGAAACAGATTTTAATGCCTATGAAGGAGTAATACAATTGACTTGTGCGTGAATGTGTGATTTTGAGAGATGCTTTTCCTCCTCTACTGTAATTTGGCAAGAGGACAGGATTGTGGTATGCATAGCTCTCAAATTCCAGGTGAAACTGGATGGAAACAATGTTTAGCGTTGAAAAGACGTTTCTGGTGCCAAGCAGTCAGAGACAGCCAGATGTCACAGCTGTGTCTGGCACCGTCGCCTTCGGAGAGGCTTTACCTTCCAGTTTAACCAGTTAAACTGGAAGTCAACAGTTCACGGCTGCACCACCTCGTGCTCTCAGCTGCCACGTCTCCCCGCCTGCCCGCGATGTTCACTGCTAAATATTGATAGACATCTGGAGTGCCATTCATCCGCCGTCAAACTTCAACGTCACAGCGAAGAGAGCCCAGCCGTCATACACACGAGCAAACTCACACGCACACACATACGCTCATGTAGGCACCTTGGTGAGGTGTTCTGCTTTGACAAGGCTGCAAAATCAAGCTGGTGGAATGTGGAGGACCGTCGGTGGTCACAGAGACACAGTATGTCGGGAAATGAAATATCGGAGTGTATTTGACGGAGTCTTCATAACCAGAAGGCGTAATAATATTGTGTCGCTCCCTGACTAACTAAACTAGGTCTGAGCTTTGAGAACGAGCCATTGATTTTTGGGTCCGTTTCTTCTGCCTCTTTGCTAGATCCTACAAAACAAAAACAACGTCTCAGTACTGGCCCATTGAAGTGGCATTGTTTGTTTGCCGTCGAGAGCGCGGGTACAGGAAAAGACCCGATGTTGGAGGGAGAGGCAAATTCAGGATAAACTGTCGAAACGCATCAGCGGGATTGACAGAGTTGCAGCAGCTCTGTCTTCACCACGAGCCCCTCCGCGTTAGATAGAGGTACTTGTACGGGGTCAGATTGGAAACATGTGTTGTGTGAGCACCATGGAGAGAATGATCCTCCATCTTATTAGAGAAGAACTCAGAGTACACTACACTGGGGTTTACTAGACACACAAAAGAAGACGATACAGGAGGAAAGGAAGAAAAAAAAACAAGCCTCTTTTGTCTTTTCTTAATTATTCATGCCCGGGAGGGATGCTCTCTCTCCTTTGTTTCTGTCAGCTGACACATGTACAGGTATGATGCTGCATGCAGTGTGTGTGTTAAGGGGTGTTTGTGCAGGGGGGAAAAAACCGCCAGTTAAACACACACACACGTCTCTTTTGTTTGTTATCATCGCAAATTTGCACGGCAGTGTCCGTGCACGCGGGCGACGCGGAGTCAGCCGAGCCGCGTCGGAAGCAGCGGCGTCTCCCCGCAGCCCGAATCAAAGTGGGGAAGCGCAGCGCAGCGATGAGCCCAGCAGTTTGAGCTGATGGGCTCTTTAAATCCACCGCAGACAACAGCAGCTCGGCGGCGACCCTGCCCCACGCTCTAATCGCTTCAAATGAAGTCATGAAGGCAGCGCGGCACAGCCAGCCCGAGCTCTCCTGTTCCGCAAGGTGCAGCAGCACTTGTTTGTGCAGAATGTCTGGCAATTAAAAATAATTGGGAAGCAGGTTTGCTCGCGAATCTTCCAAGAGTGCCAGTTATGATCTAATGAAGCTTCATTAGGCATGCTGAAAGCTGAGAGCGCCGTATGACAACGGCAATTAGCCAGGATCATAGGCGAAAAATAATCATTAAAAAATGCCTCGGCCAAGATTAGCTTTTCACTTAATGACCAATTCATTAGCTAATTGATTTCTTATTAGTTACAGGCAGAGACGACTGTTTGGGGTACTGGTGCTGGTAATTAACAGCATTTACGCCATTAGTCAATCGCCTAATTTTCCAGGAAAACAACTTTGGAAGGGAGCATTGCTGGAGGCTTTGGGCCAGTCGCTTTTTGCGCCTCCGCTCTGTTATCGCTTTAATATCGAGAGGGGAATTGTCTTTTAGCCCACGGGTTGTTAACACATACTAATACCTACTGATTACCCAGTTGTGTCATGTGACCACATGTATGGTGCCTGGATCCATCTGAGATGAGATGGATAGACGAGGCGATGTGCAGGGAGAGAAGGAGGGATGAGGGGTGATGTAATTAAAAGAAAAAAGATCAGGAATTGCACAAGAAGCTTGTTCTGTTTTATATTTAATATGACACTTCTCAGTAGCACATCTGTGCAGCTTGCACCTATAGATTAGGTGTGCCAAATGAATTGAGGGGGAATTAGATTAATTATGGCTCTCAGCTGGTGCGGCTGCTGTGGTCTTCAGAGGGTCGTCCTCCTCCCATCAGCCACGAGTTCAAGCAGACGAGGATGGATTGATGAGTCGTGACAGCTTCTCCCTGCCTACTGCAGCTCGCGTGGCTTTCAACTGGCTGCTAATAATGACTGGATGGAGATGAGGTGCACCACTTCCCACTTCACTAACGTACACAACAACATATAGGACTTTATTTGCCACGTAAAATCGAGCTACCGGTGTTCAAAGGTCCGGTGTAGTTTACTAAGGACTCTTTTTTATATGTTTCTGATCCATCAACGAGTAATATTTGTTTTTTTTGGCGATGATCAGAAAATAAAAGTACTTAAACTACTTTCACAGCAGTTAAATTTAGATGGATCTTGTTGAGCTTCGAAATTGATTCGTGCACATACTAAACAGAAGCTCCGAGCAGATTCTATCGTGGCGATTGCACCAAAACACAGACCAACTTCCTCTCTGTGATCTGAGTTTGACCTAAAAAGCAGCCTGGCTCCTTGTAACCCTCTGCCAGTGGGTGAAACACCCAAACAATATAGAGTCAATCAATCTGACGTGCTTCTGTCTCTACTTGTCTTCCTTTTTTTTCTCCATAACCACAAGAGCAGGGTGATCCCCATGTTGTCACGGAAACGTGGCGTTCTGAAAATTGCCAAACGAAACGAATGCCGACCCAAAACGCTTGATTAAAAACAGAGAGTGGGAATAAACAAATTGAGGGAGTCAGTAAAAGAATTTAGTTGTGGTTTTATTTGTTTGCCAAGCTGCACATCATTGTCGTCTTTCAACAGACAGCTGCCTGTATTCCTTGACACGCTCACATGACGTTTTGACTGCCGCCGCTGGAAAGAAATTGCGTCTTTCGTTCCCGTCTGTCTCAGCCCCGCTTGTCCACCTGACTACAGACCGCTCACCTGCTCCCAGCTCTAAAAATTCCTTCTTCCTAACTATGCCGTGTAGCGTCAGGGCCTGTCTGTATGTCCAGCAGATGCCCAAAGTGTCAAAGCTGAGGCGCGCCGCGATAAGTCAAAAATACTGCATGCCAATCTCGGCTGCGCTCGGTGTCGAAATGTCATCGGAAGACGTCAAACAGTGTTTGAGATCTACAAAAAGCGGATTCCAGTTTGACTGTAGTCACTGGAGTTCTGGCCTCTGTCTCTTTGGACGGCTGATAAGAGATTCAAAGGGAAGAGATGATAGAAATGTCTGATAGAAGATCGGCAGTGATTTGGCCCATCAAAGCTGCCTTCAGCCAACAGACAGAGCCTGCGGCGCACGACGGATCAAGTCGAAGGCTGAGCGCGCTCGTGCCCCTTTCCTAAACGGGCCACTTGGCATAATCCAGCCAGTTGTACTGTGAGATTCTTGATGTGTAACCTCTCCTCTGTGTGTATGTGTTTACAATTGTGTGTCCAACACTGTGAACTATTGAGAGCCCGTGGCGATCAGTCTGACAGTGATTTAACCTTTGGGTGCAATTTTATTTCAGAGCAGCGAATCAGTTCAGGCTCAGACTTCCTCCTCCGTCTGCCATAAATCTTTCAAGCAAACTGGACTCTGAGAATGGAAGTCAAGATGCGAGTACAAGATGGTAACTGTACAAATAGTATAAGTTATATCTTTTTCTTTTTTTCTGATGTTGTACACAGTGGTCATGTGATTGACTACAGCCTCTGCTGAGTCTGTCCAGCTGTCACTAGCGAGGGATATGGGTTAAATGTCCCGTTGTGTATGTTTACAAGTTGTTGGTGGCCCGTGCGACCTGTTCACTGGTTCACTATTGTGTGAAGGTGTAGATCATTTGGCCTGACTTAGATTAAAGGGAGGAAGAGGCAGTGCTGGAGGATGGGAGCGCACAATGAATTAGTTGTATATCCACAATATGACCATTTGATCGTGATGAACTGATACCACCACTATCTTCAGATTGTGATAGTCGCAGTTTAGACACGCAAAAATCAGATCATGTCCAGTATTGCGGCCTTGTCCAGTTGCCATGTGTGCTGCGTGTCCATCGCCGACAGCCACTGGATTGTATTTATTGTCCAATCACACGTTGACCTCGAAAGACATAAAACCAAGTTCGTGCTTGGTCCTAATCTCTGACATCTGTTTCCCGTCCGTGCTCTCTCCGTCTCCTCGGCCTCTCTGCTTTCTGGGCGAACCTCCTCTCAGTTTTCTTCACCTTTTCTTTCTTTCATCTCTCAAGCCGCTCTCAAATCCAGCCGACCCTTCTGTCTCTTTTCTAATTCGTCTCCCTCGTCTCTGCCGCGTCTTCAGTTCTGTTAATTAATTCAAATGAAGTCATCTATCAAGGCCTCTTCGTTCCCTCACGCCACAACATAAATCACTCTCTGTAAAAGATCCTATCCCTCTTTCTCCTTCTCTTAAGCTGCCCACTTGCAGCAGGGAAAGTCTCCCCTTCTCTCTCTCTCTCTCTCTCTCTCTCTCTCTCTCTCTCTCTCTCTCTCTCTCTCGCGCTCGCTCTCTCTGACTCGCTCTAATTGTGTGATTGAGAAAGTGTAGCATCACTCTATTAAAGCAAGTCTGCCTCAAATGGCTGCTCTCTGGCTGACACCAGAGGGACCCCTTATAGCCTGCTGTGGTGAGACACGCACGCACACACACACACACACACACACACACACACACACACACACACACACACACACACACACACACACAC
>JASSRZ010000023.1:16638395-16681171 GCA_032164315.1 Malacoctenus gilli | reverse complement strand
CACACACACACACACACACACACACACACACACACACACACACACACACACACACACACACACACACACACAAAGCAAGTGACTTAAAGCAGACACTTATTGTAAATGGGCCTCATTGGTCTCTGAAGACGTTGTTAACATGTCTGTGGGATGGTTTCTCCTGCCAAGAGGGAACTTGATCCATCTCAACGTTTACTAAATTAATTTTTATTACAAGCTGTGACTGACTAACGCTGCCCAAATCTGGATTTATTTGCTCCCACAACGCACAATAGTAGTTTGGAATGGGCAGGACTGAAAGATGTGAGTGAAGTCAGGATCAAACTGACGGCTGCGCCTGGACTGTAGTTCCTTTGTTTTGTTTTTTCCATCCCTTCTTTTTGTTCTTTTTCTCCCTCTTTCCTGGTAGCTGGGCAGTAAAGATTTAGGCATTTACATATGTAACATTTTCCTCTCATCGTCTCAGGTCACCACACTGTGTCCCCGCCAAAGCCGCTGATGCAAACCTGATGCAACGGGCACAGAAAGGCCAGACGTGTCTAAATAATATATAAATGATACATCTTGTTAGGCTTGACTCGCAGGTTCAGTTGTCTTCTTGTGCACCAAATGATCAATGTCCTCCTATTATCCTCATACACTCTCTCCAGTTCCATTCCCAATTCTCCCCGCCTCTCCCCGGGTCTTTCATGTTGCCCTCTGGGAGCCAAACAAAACACGGTTTTCTACTGCAAATAAGGAGCTAAAACATCATGTGATCAGTCATGAATTATTTGAGCGCTATTGATTTGTATAAATTGTTGCGCTTCCCCAGAGTCTCTGACCATAAGGAAAACTGCTTCCATATAAGGGCCGGGGGGGGAAAAAACAACTAATGTTCAACATTACAGAGATTAATGGGGTTTTAGGGGGAAGCGCAAAAAAATAATGAGTGGATTCAAAAGGAAACACGATTGTTAGCTTGAGAAAAAACATGCGAGTATGTGTTTAATTTGCCAACACAGTCAGTGGATTACTGTGTTTTCCTTGAGAAATCTGCATTGTATTTAAGGGTATAATGTCAATTTCATGCCTTTTTTCCCCAAACTGGGAAAAAAGGCCCTGGTGCCCTGTGGGTAGATCGCAGTTCGAGAATACACAGGGAAAAATAACAATCTCAGAAAGAGAACCAACATATTCCCAAAACATCCCAGCTGAATGCGAGCTAATGTTCAGCACATTGTGGTATTTTCATGTTGAATTTTTTTTTTCCTTTTCTTTTGCCCCGAAAGCCTCATTTAGATGGCAGACGAGGCTTTTGAACGCAGAACAGCCTGTAGTCTCTGTGGACCGCTGCAGCACACCAAAAAAATGAAAAAAAAGAGGACCTAAATGAAGGCACCAGACAATGTAGCAACCACGAGATCCCAGCACCCACAGACAAGCCTGAGGACTCTAATAAACACACACACACACACACACACACACACACACACACACACACACACACACACACACACACACACACACACACAATCACTGTCATTAACGCAAACCCTCTCCATCGTCCTCACAGGGAAATCTTCAAATTTTTTGTGCCAGGAGAAAAATCCAATCCTCTGTTGTTGTTAGTTTTGTTGTTGTTTTTTTTCTTGCACATGACCACATCTGTACAGCATCTGCATTGCTGAATCAAATTCGAGTAAACCGCTATATTGAATTTTTTCCCCCCTATTCCCTTGTCCCTATAGAACAAGATGATGCTATTTGGAGATAAATGCTCCTGTAAAAAAACAAAAAAAGCAGTTTATGTTCAGGGAAACGATATTAGAAGCTGGAGGTGCAGCGGTTGCTTTTTAAGCTGAATTTTCAAAAGTCACTGTGTCCTCTTGGGGCCAAGTATAATATGTGGACCATCACATCTGTCATTTATTATGATTTTCCTGAAGCATGATGGAGAGAGACAAAGACAGGACATCTGAAAACTTCTTAGATTAGCTTTCTACTCAACTTGCACCAACACTCACATTCTCTATTCTTATTCTGTGGTAAATACTCATGAAAAGCTATCGCTAAAACTTTTAGGATATTCTTTACTTGAGGGTAACGAGGAGACTTTGCATTTTTTGTCTTGTGTGTTCATGTGATAATTTAGGGAAACTTTTGGGAGGTGAGAGCTGAATCGTCTCCTTCTGCGCACATGAGGATTAGTCCGGCCGAGGGATCAGGTTCAAATAGTGCCGTGGCGTTCGCTGAAGTGTGGACTTGTGTCCAAGCAGGCTGCCTGCTCAGAGGTTCTCTGTATTCCCAACGCCATCCTGCTTCTTTTTTTTAAAAAAAAAAAAAAAGGAAAAAAGGAAGTGAAAAAAAAGTGGGATTCAAACCTTCACACATTTGTCACAAAGCTCTAAAGCTGTTCAGTCTTAATTTTCAAAATGCCAACCAGATGTGTAATTCTGGCAGATGATAATCAGAGGCAACACAACCCTCAGTGTTTTGCATTGCTTCAGTATGGCCCACATTTTATCTCCCCTCTTCCTCACTGTTTCTCCCCCCCCCCACCTCTCTCTCTCCAGTCTGTCCCTCCACCAGCCAGCAGCACAGACTCATTTAAGTCTGCTGATGTCTTGATAATGTTCCAAAGCCATCACAGGCAGGTGGAGAAGAAATTCCTCAGCTCCCTAATGAAGGAGAAATGGGAGGAGGTTTATGGGCAGTGAAAGACGGAAGAAACAGCCTTTTTTTTTTCGCACAAAAGCACATCAACATGCAGTGAAAAAGGCATCACCTGCTGCCTCTTCAGTGGTGCTGCAGCAGCATTTGCTGCCAGTCAGCTGAGGTTGAAAAAAAGGTCTTAAAATACTTTGTCGCTTCGGGAATTGTGTTTTTGGTGATTATGCGCATTTCTTCATTTGTGCACTCAGAAAAATCAACACAGTTTCCTGTACAGAAGGAAATTCCAGTCTTACTAGAATTTTTTTTCTGGGAATTAAAGATTAACCAGTTGTGAATAATATTAAAGAATAAGTTTAGTGAATTCGACACTAAAAAAGTAAAATTACTCCTTGAGGACAAATTTACAGCATGATGATTACAATTATATTTGAAAAAAACATAATAATAATAATAATAATAATAATAATAATAATAATAATAATAATAATAATAATAATAATAATGTCAGCACTTATTGCACAGTTCCTGCCACCGGTTAGTTGCAGCTAAACCTCTGTGTATTTTCTGTCCCGTTGGCTGCTCTGGTTCAAATCACTCCAACTACAGACACAAGTTAGTGTAATTAAAAAAAACAAAACAAAAAAAAACAACCTAAAAGCCAGTCGTGCTCGTGCAGCGGGAGAGGCGGGGGTGTGGGAGTCGTGCGCAACGCACGCAGAGTGAAAATATGATTGAGGCCCCTTTAAGAGTTTTTGGCCACTAAACTGTAGCGACACCAGCGCGGGCGCGTAAAGAGCATCCCTCCCGGATTTCTTCTGAGTCTCCTCCAGGCTGCAGCTGATTGGACAACACGCGGCTCGTGTCTGCGAGTTTACGTGCAGTAATTTTCTCCCGCAATAAATATTTAGTGAAAAGCGAGCTGAGAGATGCCTGCGCGCGCTTCACGTCCCCATAATGAACCGGGACAATAAACTTAGACGAAAACTAAGCAGAACTCGAGCACGTCGTGGAGTGGGATGGGGTGCGTGGAGGGGGTGGGGGGGCTATACGTCGTCTTGTTTTTAATTGGGCACCGAGCTCGTCATTCATATTAAACAGGCGCTGCCTATAGGCCTCCTGGCAATATGTTTTCTTTTAATATTCTGCAACAATGTTTTGCTGCACTGAAGAATAGTAAACACGCTGCTGGAGTTGGAGGGATCGTTCAAAATACAAAGAAGTCCTTAAAAATGTCTTAAAAAACAACGTGGCCTACTTGCGTCTCTGTTGGTAAACAGTAAATTTATTTCCACTGATTCTTCCACTGTAATGCAGTTCCGTGCATCGACGGTCATAACCAACAGGCAAATAGATAAATAAATCAGGGAATAAACGACCACCTAAAATAAGAAATAAAAAAAATCCCGGAGTGTCAAAAGCAGATGTCACGTGTCCAAGTCGCGCGTGAAAGTTGCCTTTTTTTTGTAATTTTGCCTCAGAGAGTCCTTGATGGAGGATTATTCCGTGGCAAACAGAGGCTTCTTTTGTAAGCGCCACTTTACTGCGGGATGATATCGAGGCACACGACTGGGAGCGCAGATTTGCGTCTTAAAGAGGATTTAGGTCTATTAACAACAAAAGGCGCAGTTCATGGCACAGGGGAGAGACCTCGACTTGTGCGTCAGCCGCAGTGATGTGAAGCGGGCTCAACTGATAAATGGGGAGACATCAAACCGAGTCATTAGAGAGCTGAGATATGAGACTTTCACAGTGGCGGGCCGCTGAGGGCGGCGCACCCAGGGGATCGTGCTCCTCTCCCGGCCTTTTGTGTTTGTGTGCTGGACTGATGAACGACTTAGATAACGTTAAGCCATTATGGGCTCAGTTATTCCCATGAAAATCCTGTAAATAGAGGGAACATTTTTTCACTGCTCATATCTATTGATTTCTATCCCTATTTGTAACCGGAATCCGCGAAGGATTACAAGTAAATACTCAAAAGGGACCCGAATTTAAAGCGGGCACAAGAAAAAATAATTAAAGCAACAGCTTTTAATTGTGAGTCTGTTGCTGCTGAGTTTTAAAACCACCTGCAGAATGCTTTTGGATTTGTGAAAAATATATTCGAGTGTGCAAAATGGCTCTGAGAGCAACTTTTTAAAGTGTTTGAAAAATCGCTGCCCTGACTGGAGCACAAAACAAGTGCGTGGTGCCTCATTATTTTCTCCATTTGTCTCCACAATTAACGCTGATTGTAAGGTCTCGCAGCCCTTGTGTTCGTCACCTCAGATATAGAATTTTAATTGATTTACAACTTCTCGGCGCCGATTTGACATCGCAGATTCTCTCCCTGCAGGCGCGTTGCCCCTCGGAAATCGTGTTAATCCCACTTTAGAGAAGTCCAATCAGCTGATACACTGGAAGTGGTTTATGTCGCCGCTCAGTCCTGCGCAGATTATCTCTAAAACGCGTTTATCAACTCAGCAAACAACAACAACAGCAACACACACACACACACACACAAAAATCTGGAGGAAATTGATCAGATCCCGGCGTTTGTATCTCCTAATCTCGTTAATTAAATTTTCGCCGAATTAATTAGACATAACAGCCATATACAGCCTCCTCGCAGCAGTGAGCCACCGTAGGCATTTTAATGACCCCGTAATTCAATTAACCGCCTCCATCAGTCCCATCATTGATTTGAGGAAGACGGTACGAAAGAGGAAGAAAAAAAGAAAAAAGCTGCTGAAAGTTGAATTCTGCAAAGTCGAGCTGGCCTGTAATTGCTCAAGACACAGAGATCGGAGGGAAGAGGGGGTGGGGGGGCTGGGCTGAGGTGGCCGTGTATAAATAGTGAGCTCTCAAATACACAGTCACAACAGCAGGAGTGATCTCACCTCCTCTCCACCCCTTCTATCTTTCGCTGCTGCCAGCCTCCCAAAAAGCGCGTATCCGCGAGCAGTGCTGGTGTACAGAGACGGTGAGGTTTTGCGTTACCCAGAGCAGGCACCGTGGATTGCCCCGACCGGGACCAGGACTGAGCCGCCGAGCCGCCGACCATGGAAGAACTGACGGCATTCGTGTCGAAATCTTTCGATCAGAAAACCAAGGAGAGCAACAAAGAGAGTATCACGTACAGGGAAGTTTTGGAGAGCGGCTTGACGAGGGCGAGGGAGCTGGGCAGCCCGGAGAGCAACCTGCAGGACATAACGGAGGGCAGCCACTGCCCGGTGCATCTGTTCAAGGACCACGTCGAGCTGGAAAAGGAGAAACTCAAGGACTTTAATGTTTCGAGGGCGACAGAGGGTAAGCTCGCCCCCCTTTTTCTCTCAATTCCCACCAAATGTTCCGTTTTCTGTCGGGTAAAATCTCTCAAGTTCAGCCGCTCTGCACTCGGAGCGACGCTTTTTCTTTTTAATGCAAACGTTGCAATGAGTTCGTAAGCGAGCGAAGACTTTCACGCGGTAGTTTAAACACGCGCACTTCAGTAGTTCCCCAAAGTTAACACATTACCGTGTTATTATAATTATGATTTTACACCGCAGGAGGCGGGCCCAGTGCCCGGCCGTCCTTTTAACTATTTAATGATTGATTTCAGACGCCCAGTCCTCCGCTGAATGCCACAAAATTAAATGTGGCGTTTATTTTTTAATTTCAAACAAAAGAATGTCAACATTTTTAATCAATTCAGCGATATTTTGTGTCTTTTTGTCGCAATTTATAATTTGAGCCACATTTGGGAAACACATTTTTCACGTTGTCCTTCTTTAAGTTTTCAATTAATATCTGTTTCTCTTTTTTTCTTTGAATAATTCAGGTCTCATCACTTTTATACTAAAGCGTTACATACAGGACAGCACGTGTCGTTGCATTGTAA
The DNA here is from genome assembly GCA_032164315.1 of Malacoctenus gilli. Taxonomy (NCBI): domain Eukaryota; kingdom Metazoa; phylum Chordata; class Actinopteri; order Blenniiformes; family Labrisomidae; genus Malacoctenus; species Malacoctenus gilli. Next base: position 16,674,657 of record JASSRZ010000023.1, on the reverse strand, counting down.
TGATTCCTAAAACTACAGCCTGTCTGGTACTCGTGTAGGTCACACGCCCGCAAATAAAGGCTGCTTTATTTCCTTATTTCATGTGTAAAATATGTGAACTAGTAATTCTGCTTCTGAACACGTCCCTGAATTTATTCTGACTTTTAAAAGTCTTCTATTAATTAAACCTAGGTGGTTGTGTGTAGACAGGCCTCCTGCTCATCAGTCGTGTCCAGTATGCATCATTTTGTAAACATTTGAATAGCGTTTCTGACCTATTTCTATATATATATTTCTCTTTAAAACGATGAACTATGAGTAAGTCTCAGTTTGCTTTATACTGCTAATTTAACCCAGCTGACAGTGATAAAATGCAAAATGGTCTGCAGGGGATTTTTTTTTAAATAAGTATTTATATGATATGTCAAATATCTTTCAGTTTGGGGGAGAAAAACAACAGTTTCACGTCAGTAAACTACAAACAGTGAAATACGTCAGAGCAGGCAGGTAATTGCAGCAGTTGTCAACTGTGTTACTAATAATAACAACACACAGACAACACCTAATGGTACAGTATAGTCTCATAAAAATAGATCAGCCTATATACTGACAGCTTGGCGGTGCAACCCAGTGAATCGCAGACAGTCTGAGGTTTTAATTCACAAAAATGAAATGTTAAGTCCAAGTATTTTTTATTCATCGCCCGAAATAACCTCAGTCCATTTCTTTTGCGGAGGCGAGTAATTAGAGCTAAAGCTCCTCCGTTTAGCCGGAGCTTAATTCTCTGCTCTTTAAATCGCTTACAGCCTTATTAGGCTTACATGCCATGTATTGACTGATTCACTTTAATAACGGCACTGACGGTACACGCTGACTTATGGAGGCTGCTAATGCTGCCACAGGCCTCTCTCACAAGAAACGGGCTCTGTAATCTGTGCGCGTACCAGTGTGTGCGTGCGTGCGTGCGCGTTTACGAGTATGTGCTGCTGTCGGATTACCAGGCCTAAGGCCCCTGTTAGGGCCCTGTGTGGGCTTTATTGGGGGGCCATTTCAGTGGCAGTGTGATGTGAGCGTGTTTTTGATATGAGGGTAAAGCAGTGCGGCGCGTGTGTGTGTGTGTGTGAGTGTGTGTTTGGACTCAGATGAAGCTGTAGTGTTCAGAGTTTAAAACGCGTTTTTCCCCCCTCCGACCTGCGGCTGATTCTACAGGGATTTACGACTGCAAGGAGAAGAAGGAGGACGTGAAGTCCGAGGACGAGGACGCGCAGGGCAAACTGAAGCAGCGGCGGAGTCGCACGAACTTCACTTTGGAGCAGCTCAACGAGCTGGAGCGGCTCTTCGACGAGACGCACTACCCGGACGCCTTCATGAGAGAGGAGCTGAGCCAGCGGCTGGGACTGTCCGAGGCCAGAGTGCAGGTGAGGACCCCCACCCGCCCACCCTTTTCTCCCCTGTGAAAAGTTACTGAGATGCAAGCCTGTAGGGAACATAATCATCGTCCCTCTCTGCGCTGCTTCCTTGTGAGAGGTTCGATTTTCCGTTCAGGCTTCTGCAGGTGTTCGGCTGATCGTTGACGTCTCTCGCGATATTAGGGTCTTTAAGCGACGATAATTAGGTTAATATTCTGCTTGCGCGTGCAGGTGAATAGTTCAGGGTCGTCTCTGCGCTTTGTGGGAATTGCGTTAATTATCTAAACAGTCCTTGATTTGTGCTATAAACAAACGGTGCTATAATGAAGAGAGGAAAAGGACAATGCAGCTAATTAGGGCAGAAACCCAGACCTTGTAAATTTATATTGAAATTATGTGCTTATGAAAGAAATGCGATCCAGAAAAATGGGTTTATACAACAAAGCAGCTCTTTTTGTTGTTGTTTTACCGGAGTGTGCAGAATTGGTCCTCAACCTACATAATGACTCCAAATTTCAGTGACTGTGTGAGTCACGTGTTATTTTTAAATTGTAGCCAAAATATATTATGTTGCATTTTTTCCTCTCTCTCATATAAAGAAGACAGTGTGCATGGAATGCAACATACACGTAGTATTTTTCAGCAATATAATTGCGTTCTATTGATTTATTAGCCATTTATTAAACAGCAATTAGAGGAAATTATATATGTGTCGTTGGCGAAGGAAAATCAGTCTGAAAATAACGTTTATTATTTTAATTTTTTGTGCTGTATTTTTCTCTGAGGGGGACAAATTCTCTGTAACTCTCCTGGAAAAAGTCTACCAAATTGGGTGTTTTTTGTTACATACTCTCACAATTTTTCACAATAACTATTAATCGAGTGTAATCGTGTAGTCCAAAGCGGGTCAGTGTGATAAAATAGCAACCACTAAAAAAAGCAAAGGGAAAAGGCTGCATGTTTAATAAGGCGTTGGATTGGTAGCAGTCATCCATGTCAAACAAGTGTAAACGGGTGTAAATCATCCGGGATGTAACAACCTACTGAACTTGCAGCGGTAGGCCTGTAAGAGCCAACAACCTACGGTTACTGCTGCGATCCGCGCAGCCTGAGGGGGAGGAGGGGGGGCGGGGGGGAGGCAAGACCAAAAAAAAAGGGAAAAAAATCCCAAGCTATGATTAAAATGAATGAAGAGGCTGAATGGCTGCTTCAGGGGACGCGCTCTTATGTCAACTCGGATCCCTCCTCATTTTCTTTGTAATATCTGCCACCGGCTTGATGTAGTGTCCCCATAAAAACAGATTAGAAATAATTCGATTCTGGGCCAACTCTGCCGCTGTTCCGATGTATCTAATCGGATGAATAAGCCCCATCATGGAGCTTTAAGAGCCCACCGACCACCATTTCGAGCCGAACATCGGCGGGCTCCGGTAGTAGGCAGACCGACTCTCGCTGCACTTATCACGCCGCAGTTATCGCTAATAAACTGTGTTCATTAAAATAATTGATGGCGTGAATGTGGCAGAGAAGGACTTAACAGGCGGACTGTGCGCGTTTTCGCTCCGTCCGTCTTCTCGTGGAGGAGAAAAGCCCCCAAACAAACACGTGAAAAGGCCGTTTTGTCGGAGCGTGTTTTTTTTCCGCAGGTTCAGAGGGAGTGGGCTGCAGCAGGGGCTGTTGCAGGCTGTGAACCTGCGCTCCGAGCAGCTGTCAATGAATCTAATTGAAAGTTATGAGAGCTTGGTGAGGAGCAGGCAGTAATTCGGTTAGGACTAATATCTTCGGGTTTCTGGCGCGCTGCTAAATTAAATGTCATTATTCACTGTCTCTAATAAAAAATCAAAAAGGAAATGAGATTAGGGTATTTGTGAAGCGCATCATTGAGTGGCCCTTAATGAAGAAATAACTGTCTGAACCAGTGTAGTTCACTTTGCTTAACATACTGGCGCGTAATTGGAATTGATCTCGGTCCCGTCTAATATTAGCCTTGATTTATCTGAGGGATTACTGTGCGTCTATGCAAAATCACCTGGGATTTTCATAAACACCTTTTCTATCATCGTTTACTGTTGTACAGCTGATCACTCACAGCCTATACAAGGACGACAATTTTCAGTGTGCAGCTCCACCTAACAACAAAAGCAATAATAATAATAATAATAATAATAATAATAATAATAATAATAATAATAATAATAATAATGATAATTGCTCCCATATCCAGGCTCTTAATTTGCATTTTGTTTTATTGATGTTTCATTAACACCTAAATTAATGTCTTAACGATTGTTTGGAAGTGAGAAGAGAAACCTTATTATTTTTTGTCATTGATTTATCTTTTTCTGTACGATTTTCCAACCCATCACGGAACACCAGCAGTCCTCCCCGTCCCTTCAGTCTCTGTAATATAATGGACGGTATTCGGACGCTGCCGTGTCCGTCCACGCGCTGCGGAGCGTCGCTGCTTGCGGGACGTGGAGGCGTCGTGGTGGCCGCGTCGTCAGGCTGCGCCTTCTGTGGTCCGAACAGCCGCTAATTCCGCATCTGTAAATGATAATCGTTGCGGGGTCGAAGGGGAGGGGAGATAATGTTATTCAACGAGGCAAATTAAGTTGATGGTGATTAACAATGGGCCTTAGCCTGAAGCCTTAAACACAGCCAGCAAATTAAGAACTGGTGGAGGACTTTTTTTTTTTTTTTTTTAAACCTTTTATTGTCTAATGCAACGAAACATTACCAGTATTACTAATATATTACAACAGGAACAATTGTCTAAATGCAGTGTTTTAGCATTGTTTTGTTTCATTTGCATAAACATTGTTTTGCTTTAAAGCTAAGTTCTCTATGTTGGATTGTTCTCATAATTGCCAATCGTTTGAGTTATAAAAAATTGAACGTTTTATTTACAACCAATACATTTTCTTCTCTTTATTAACTCAATTATTGGATGTTTTTGTTCCATTGTGTTTGATTACATTTGTTTTCTTCCAACTCACTTGCAAATAATTTTCACTCAACTATTTTACCTGAAATAGAACGAATTTGCACATTTTATTGTGAAATTTATTTTTGCCTTAAAGTCTCATGGATTTCCTGTTTGGTTTCTTTTTTCTTCTCACAGGTTTGGTTTCAGAACAGAAGAGCAAAGTGTCGAAAACAAGAAAACCAGATGCACAAAGGTAAATGTTGCCTCTTCCGGTCTTTTAAAATAATCTTTTTTTTGATTTCTTCATTTTTTAAAGCCTATTTGTGTTAATCAGTTTGACAGAATTTCGACGTTTTTTGACTGAATGTGTACAAACAAAACAAAAGCAAACAGTGTGACCTCCTCATCTCACATAACAACAACTGTCTGGCTGTCTGACAGACATCTTTCCCTTCTCTCCAGGCGTTATTCTGGGCAGCGGCAGTCACCTTGATGCGTGCAGAGTAGCACCCTATGTCAACATGGGCGCCCTGCGGATGCCCTTCCAACAGGTAGGCCCCATTTACATAACTGCGGAGGTGACAAAGAACACAAATATCAAGAAATGCTCAATTAGAGCACGAAAGGAGAAGCATATTTAAATTGTAACGTGATACATGGCTGGTGATTACTCAGCGTTTTCGGGTGAAAACTGAGCGATCTGTGACACTGTTTGGAAACAGTGAGACGTGTGTATATGTGTGTGCTTCTGTGGTTGCATGTGAGGCAAGAAATGGAGTCAGTCTGCTTTCTATATTTGTACGTTCACATGCATCAATAGGCCATGTGCAGTTATTAGATGCGAGTGACGAGAGACCTGTGTGTGTGTGTGTGTGTGTGTGTGTCTGTGTGTGTCTGTGTGTGTCTGTGTGTGTCTGTGTGTGTGGAGGGGGTAGCAGCTCAGACCTCATTGCACCTTTCACCTCGTAGCAGCGTGCAGAGGGGGCCGCGCTGTACCGGGAGAGGAGAGGTGGACAGACATTTGATCTGCTCGCTATCTGCTCCTGCGTCCCGGCTGCTGTGTTGTCTGCTTGACCCTTGTGAAAAGCAGCGGCCTAATTAAGCCAACAGTGCGGCAGGCGTGAGCACATAAAAGAGATGATGAAAGCAGCGAATGGAGTGGGCTCTGATGGATATTGGCGTTGAGCTGCACTGGCAGGGGTGGAGGCTTGAGGCCTGCATACTGAGAGAGGCACGCTGCATGAGGCTCAAACGGGCATGAATAGACTCAGATATTACAATGCAACGTATGCATATGAAACAAGCCGGTCGGCTGCGAGAGGTCATGACTTGGACCTTGGTGGGGTCTCGGTGTCTTTCTTAATTAGCCCGAGAGAAAAGAAACCTGCGGGAATAGACCCTATTTTTTGGATGCTTGTACACACGAAGATACACCATGTGTACACACCTTAATACACAAACACACTGAGCCTTCACCACCTGTTTTTTCAGATCGCTGTCTGTCAAAACTAAATGACTCCAAAGATTCAACTCTCAAATGCTTTGGTCGATTCCCCGTTTGAGCTCCTGCACTCTAACCTGAAGCAGTTGCAATGTGTGTTTGGAAAATTGTCGGTCACAGATGCAGTTTCGGTACCTGATTGTTCGTCAGTGAGATCAGTGGAAAGCTCTGTGTTTGCAGGGGTTTGGGTCCGGCGGCCGTTTCACTGCTGAGCAACGCGCACAGAACATGTGCGGCTCGGATTAGTTTCCCCTCCCATTTCAACCACTTCAACACGACTCGTTTTTCGGGGCTTTTTTTCTTTGTGCGTGTGTGTGTCAGAGCGAAAGGGGAGCAAAGTGTAAAAACTAATATTTAGTCAAGTGAAAACTTTGACTTTCTATCATTCTATTTTGGTTGGAGAAGAAAGCGCGAAATAGTTACGTTTTCCCACTTCTTCCTGTGGTGTTTGAAACACATGAGAAATGGCAACAGGCTCAGCTCGCGCCCTCTGAAGTAAGCAGATGCCTAATTTTCACCTACTTCTTATAAAATAATTGCCAAGAATGTGAAAACTGATATCCTATGCTCCTTATGATTTCTTTTTCCCCTTGACTCAGGAATATGTCTGGATAAATATTTATAACTCCAAATATGTGAATATCTTTTTAGTGCAAAATTGTTTATTTATGCAATTGAATACATAATCAGGATAACAAGACTGCATATTTCCAAGGGTATAACGGAGTCCTCAGTCTGAATTAAACAAATCTGTTCGGGGTCCTCGAAAGACTTTGATTCTAGACGATTAAATTGGATGTGGTGTCTGAGAGCAATGTATGATTCATTAACTTCTAGAATAGCTGACATGAAAAAAGGGCGAAAGCGCAGAGTGCAGCCCTTAACTATTTTCTTAGAAAACACACTGTAAGCAACGGCGCTGAGGGGGTGAAATCAGGCGGGGGCTTGAATAGTGTCAGACTGTGAAACCTAAATCCTTAACACACGCACACACACCGACACACACGTACGTACGCGTGCACGCTCGCTCGCTCGCCCGCTCACTGGCCCTGAGGCGTTCTCGCTGACTAACTTCATATTCTGCCGCTCCGCAGGTCCAAGCACAGCTACAGCTGGACGGGGTCACCCACTCCCACCCCCACCTGCACCCTCACCTGGCCGCTCATGCTCCCTACCTGATGTTCCCGCCCCCTCCATTCGGACTACCAATCGCGTCACTCGCCGACTCGGCCTCCGCAGCGGCGGCGGTGGCAGCAGCTGCCAAAAGCAACAGCAAGAACTCGAGCATCGCCGACCTGCGACTCAAGGCAAGAAAACACACCGAAGCTCTGGGACTCTGACCCCACCGGGCTGCCCCTCCGCTCGCCTGATGCCCATAATCGCCTCTCACACAAGACTGAGCCTGTGAAAGGGCCGTGACACTCACAGCTAAAACTAAAACAAACAAAAACACTGAGTGAGAATGAAAGAGAGGAACACATACAGAGAGGGGGAGAGGGAGTGTGTGAGAGAGAAAGGGGGAGAACAGAGGAGGAAGAAAACAAAAAAAACAACAAAAAAAAAAGGAGGGAGCGAGAAAATTGTCACAAAACCAGCTGCCAAAACAAACCACTTGTAGAGAACGGTAATTAAATACCAATGAAATCACCTTTTACTTTTCGCCCAACAGGCAGGACTTCTGCGGGGCCAGTGGCTCAGTCCACTCCAGGCACAGATCACATCCCAAGGACCGTACAAACACATGTGGATGTCTGTCTGAGGGCCGGCCCGGGGCCCGTCAGACCAGAAGACGTTAGAACAAAGCAAACGGGCGGCAGCAGCAGCAGCGGCAGCAGGGCCAAAAGCAGAGCCTGCCTGACGCTGGCTGCAGCCATGTTGACAATACAGAGAGTGGTCGAGCTTTTTTGGGGGGGGAGGGGGGGCGCAGACTCACACATCACCTCACCGAGGCGTCGGATCGGCTCTCATCTTTATACCCTCTCCGCTCCCCCCCGCCTCCCCCCTCTCCCCCCGCCTCCATCTCTCGCTAGGACAAAAAAAAAAAAAACCCCGACAAAAAACCAAGAAAAACAAACTTTTAAAAAACGGCCATATTCGTCTCCAACCACTGTGTTCCCTGCTGCTGCCAAGTGCATGAGCTCTAATGGAGGACCGTTGTGGGACTGGTCTCCGTCCACACCTGACACAAACGCTTTACAACTGTTTTTAACACTGCCATTCAGCGCGCCCACGACACTCCCCCCCCGCCCTCCTCCTCCTTGCCTTCCTCCCTCCAAACACCTTCAGAGTCAAAGGTTCCCATTGCTGACTGGTACCCCTCCTCGTACGGACTTTTGCTGTAACAAAAGCAACAATCCCCCCCCCCCCCCCTCCACCTCAGTTTTTCCCCCCCACCCCCTTGCTGCAAAGGGGAGAGACATTACTCTGTGTTGCTGGGCATGTTTTGGCGAGACTCAGTTTGCATCTCTCCTCCCGGTGTTCTCTCTCTCTCTCTTTGTCTTTATTTCTTTCTGTTTGTTGTGTTGTATCTTGGGGTAAAGAAGTGAAGATAGCCTTTGCACTTCAGGTCTTGTATGTGGGTGTTTACAAATGGCACTACAAGCAGAAACTACTTTACTAATTGATAAAGCGGGTGGGGGGGAGTGGGATTTGATATCGTCATGTGATCAGCAAAAAGGACATTATCTTGGATAAAGGGTATATTACTGGGAATTTTCTTTCCTTTTTTTTCTTCTTTTCTAAATCTGAAAATATGAAGAACGCATCAGTCAAACTGAAATGCAATGGTGTGCAGTTTAAGTGCAATACTGTAAATAGCAAAAAAGTAAAAAAAAACAAAACAGCTAGCAGTTAATCCTCAACGATGCAGAGACCCAATGACTCTCTTGTTTTTCTCTCATGCACTGTTGGAGTGTTGAATTTCTTTGCCAAAACGCGCCTGTTTTTTTTCTACGGCGGTGTACATTTTGTTGCGTTCGAGGAAAGTCACTCAAAACCAGGTGCCATATCCCGCATAACCTCCTATGTATCCAAACCCTTTTTTGTATACATCAGGCACAGCTGTCACTTGTTGAAGAAGACATGAGCACATGACTGGATGCTGCGGAAAAAAACAAAACAGAAAACGAGGGTCAATTAGAATCAACATCTGTACCGACGTTCGAATAAACTTTTACTTTTGGGATTTTGGAAGCAAGGAAAAGAATCAAAACACCAAATCGGCACTGTAACACAAACCGGGCTTAAGTTTCTCCTAATTTTGCATGTTTTATGTGACATTTCCAGATTGATTTCTGAAGTGTTTTGACTTTTTTGTTTTTGGAAAATTGTCCCAGATTGAAGATTGGGATTAAATTTATGATTATTTTTGACGTTGTTTTAAAAACTGCTGTCAAAGCTGCGCTTCAGATGTGGACCCGCTTTAAGTCTACAGACCTCTAACAGTCTCCAAACATTTTCTCTGTTAACAGACCACATTTAAAATGTTTATCTATGTCTCCATTTTTAAATTAAACATATGGGTGTTTTATTTATTATTTTGTCTGAAAGTTTATGAAAGATGAAATAGTTGAACTACAAGTGTACATTTTTACATGGCTTTGCATTTATTTTTGTATGTTTTTTTAAGTGTTCAATTTGAATTAGGAGGTGTGGCTGTAGTGCATTGTATGCCTAAAAACAAACAAACAAACAAAAAAAATGTAGCGTGTCCGAGTTTACAAACATTTCAGGGATGGTTGAAATAAACGAGACTCCATGGAAATTTGTTGTACCCATTAAAAATGATTCCCATTTCATATGCAAGCATGCCTGAACATGAACCATCGTACGGTTTGTTTTTTTCCCCTTTTGATTCACAAAATATGAATGTACATCTTGTACAAGTAAACTATCAATAAAGTTATAAATATTTGTACTTGGTTTTACAACACTTTTCTAACATTAAAGCTGCGTAGGGGTCCTCGGGTCACCCGCGAGGCAATGAGTGGCTGCCGTGGAAACTGAGTAACACAACAACGTAAACAGGAAGAATAAAAAAGAACCTCGGAGACACTTGGAGAGACGTGACAGGCCACGTTTTGAAGCGACTCCCATCCACCCGGGACCGAGCCCCGCCCCCTATGATGGCCCTTGCACATTCGCAGAGTTCCTGCTCCCGCTCGGCAACTGTCTCCAACCTTACGGATCAATATCAATATCAGCCGGGAGTCGACGGGTTCCTTTGCTGCGACTGCGTGTTCGCCGGCCCGGCTCATCACATCCAATCTGCGGCAGCAGAGAAAATTGAGCTGCTATAAAATCCAGATGCGGCTTCGTTTGTGGGGCTTCCCGCGCGCTACACGCTCTCCAGCAGTGTTTGTCAAAATGACACCGATAGGATTGGTATGGAAAGTGGGGCTGTAATGTCGTCAAATAGAAGCAAGATGGCTGGAACTGGAGCGGGAGGACTGTGAGAGTGTCGGGGGAGAGTCGGAGGCGAGCAACAGATTCAAGCAACACATGACGCGTAATCATGAGGTGATCTTTAGTCCTCGTCTCCATGATGGTCATTAACTATGAGCAGATGACATGAGAAGGTCAGGAAACGGTGCATATTAAGCAGCATTGTCGTTTAAAGTCAAGCCGCGCACATACACGGCGAAGCTGCTTTCACGCGCGCCCCCCCCCACACACACACGCGCTCACTTTTGCACATCTAAAACGCTTTGGCATAAATCTTTTCACAAGTATTAGCTTGGGAGCCAATTTCCAGATGTGAGTGTATCCAAAGTAATTACAGCATGTGCTATAGTGGCTTATTGTCTGAGGCCCGTACAGGAATTAGCCCAAATGGCGTCCTGGTGAGCGCGGCACCCCCGTGGAAGGTCCCTGCACGTTTAATTTGTACCTCTGCGCTCATACATCAAGATTGAGTGATATAGTCGCAGACCGATGGCTCCGTGTTTACCCGCTGACCCCTCCGGCTGGGGCCTGGTCTGGAAATAACAGCATCCTTTTATGTGTACTAATAATTAGCGCAGCACACACGGCCATCCATCAAGCACCAATGAGCCGTGGCCGCTTTGTCAACATGTTGGGGTACATAAAGGTATTTGTGTTGGCCACAAGGAGCAAATACACAATAATACATTAATGGAGGAGTGGGGTGAGCATGTGTAGAGAGGGGGCTTAAGTTCAGTCAGCCTGTTTCTGCTTATTTTGTTCGGAACAAGGCAGCTTGTAGTTTTCATGACACTCAAACTGAGTGTTTGAGTTTTTACATGCAATGGTCGCGAAACCCTGATTTTATATTCTGACAAAATGAAACCTACATTTTTGTAAAGTCTTTCTCAAAAAAAAAGGCCAGAAAAAGGCTCCTTTTGAGTTTACTCATGGTTTTTACTGAAGGAGTCGGGTCAGCTTGTGTACGGGGAATAAGTTAAATCTGCTTTTTTTCTCTTTCTTTAGCCGGAGAATCGGATCGCTCACGGTTTCAGTCCCTCCAGTTCTTCTTGCGTTTCCCACATTCATCACAAAATCCCGTTTTCTCATTCGGAGATTATTACCTCTCCGAGGTTCCAACGAGCACTTTCGAAAACACTTCTCATCAGTTCACTTCTCGTCTCTTTTTTGTTTTTTTCCTCTTTCTCTTTTCCTCGGTCTGGGGCAGAGATCTCGATTCCTGGTGCGACGCCGCGCTGGCGTATCAGAGGTCAAGTGCCCAGGGGTCACGTGAAAATAGTTTTTATCACATTTCATTCACATAATCCTCTTTGAGATGTCACACACAACTATGATCAGATGGAATGTGGGCTGTTGCAGCCTCGCTGTAAAGCTGCGCCGGGCACTGGTAATGGTGTGAAATGACAGAGCTTATAGGCCTGAGAAGACAGTGTATATTTAGCTCAAAGACGCCGAGTTAGAGCTTTTTTGTCATGATACATCACAATAACTTTGAGTACCTCCTTGCAACAACTTCAAAAAAACTAAACAACAAAAAAAACCCCCAACAAGCCAAAAAACCCCGTCTGTTTGGTTTAGCCGAGTGTATTTTCACTTTGTTTTCGTGAACCAACTTTGTGGTTCCTAAATCCCGAGTAAGTCCTGTTCCGGCAGCTTCAGCTGGAGCTTGAAGTGAAGCCACCCAGAGAAACCTCAGCTGAAAACAATCGAGCTGAAGTGCTGAAGTCACTCCGGCCGGCCGCGGATCAAAAGTCGCCTTTCATCCCCGTTTGTTTGGGCTAGACTCCGGTTTGCTTTGTTGGCAAACGCTCATAAATGTATCTGGAGTCATCAACAGTGCAAAAGTATATTAAAACTAACATTTTAAGTCTGGGTCAACACCGTCATTTCTTTTTTTTCAGCCTAAGTGGAAAGTGTCGAATTTAAGCTTCAGAAATTGAGGGGGAGTAACGGCGAGGCATTAAGTTCACATTCCATGAAGCTGTTTATGTTCCACTCATTAGACATTTATTTGCAGCTCAAGCATACAGCGCGTGTTGTTTCAATCCAAGTAAGTTATCTAATGAAAACACTGCAGTTTCTGTCCCGTTTCAGTGTCACTTAGAAGTCATTACTGGATCTATCTGCTCCATCTACAAACACAGACACTCTAAACTTCGTCTCAAAGTTGAAGAAATTATAGTTAAGACGACCTTCAATTACAGATGTTTATTTAATCCCAGTCATGGGAAAAGTTACCATAACTTTCATAATGGCTGCAGTGAGGAAGGACGATCATCTGCGTGGTGTCTTTGGCTTGTCTGCTTGCAGCTTCAATCCTCTGGGTTTCAAGCTTAGACCATCGCGGACCACAGCTTCTCCTTGTTTTTCATCTCATTTTACCGTCTCGCTGCCAGAAGGATCCGTTTCCCACTTAAGATCGCCTCAAACGACAGGGTCCAACGACAGCCGAGTCAAAGTTAATTCTTGGTTTAATCGCACTCCAAATAATCAAACGAGTGCACTCAAATAATCGGATTAATTTATTTAAGGAGGGTTTTTTTTTTTCATGCCACAGTATCAAATTGTTTATTATGACAAGAGAAACAAGCCGGGGGGGAAATTTTAAATAAAAAAAAACAAAACAAAAAATCCTGAACTAATCATTTCCCTGAAAAGTTAAAAATACAAAATAACTTTTTGAATAGAAAACATTTTCTAACAGAGGTGAAACAAATGTGAAGAATTAAAACAAAAAAAACTGTGGCTGGATTCCATTTAGCTGCTCCAGCTGTAGGATCCTGACCTGTTTAATGCTGCAGCGCAAGGGGATGCAGCCATTGTTCAGGTATTGGAAAACATTTATTTTTCTCACACTGACAAGTTCGTAAAAGATTTTGTGGACAATGAAAGAAGTGTAATTTGTTAAGATTTTTTTTCACAACTAAAGAACTCATTTCATTCTAATACAAAATACACTTTTTCCATCCGTCTAAATATTCCACCTGGTTTTGAGGTTCAGCACGTTATATATGATATTTATTGTTTCTCTGCCTTCATCAAATGTTTCTTAAGCTACTACTCACTACTTTCCTTGATGCTTGAAGCCTGAATTTTTCCAATAATTTCCCATGAGTGGACATGTTCGATATTCATGAATGTGGATGCAAAAACTTCACACGTCCACTGGTTTTATTGTAAACTTCTGTAGATTAATTGAGAAGGTTTTTCCTTTTCTGAGGTAAACAGCTGGAATGAAACATCATCAGTCTTACCTTTGCGATGTGGTCCCTTTTTTACCTGCATCGTGCTGGATATGGTACAAATAAACATTCAGCAGCAGCTTGAAACCATAATTCATTCTGAAATCTCCCTCATTGAAGTGCTGCGTAACAAACACTTCAGTGAAGCTGTTTTCAAAAATACGTTCCTTAAAATGTCAACTCTCTTTGCTGGAGTCTCCTTCAAAGCTGTTTTTAATTACACAACTTCAAACTCGTATTTAGACAACAAATTCACCCTGAGAAAATAATCACCGCATATTAATGTGATCAATAATCCCAAACCGGGCGGCAGTTTCAGTTGCTGCCAGTCTATCCGAGCTGCTCCCCACCGCTGCAGAGGGCCCAGTCGATGCCTTGTGCACAAACAGTTTAGATTCGGCTCATATTTACCAAAGAAATTAATCTAACTGGGAAAGCAAATATGATTAGGCTGAGGAACTGGAACAGATGTCAAGAGTAAACGTTTGTGAACCATCCCAACAGACCATCAGAGCAAATTCCAAGACTGTTAGCTTTAGTTAGCTCAGATAGCCGCGCAGTCTCAAATTCACATTCCTCATCTCAGCACACGTCCATCCCATCGCGCTTTTAAGAAGCAGGTGGGCCGAGCGGGTGTTTTGAAGGGGGGCTGACACTGATCGTCACAGAGACTAAACACAATATATACAAGAAACCCAGCACTTTTTCCCAGAAAGCTGGAGATTTTGTCTCGCTGAAGCTCTTAAGTGACCGTCTGACAACACTGAAACCACTTCCCACGTCTTTATTTGACGCCTTATTATCACAATCAGCCACCCAAAGTGGCTTTATGCTAATCTGGACTGAGGCAGAGCAAAGGTCCCAGGCATGATCGCTCCTCCTTCCTCAGCGCTCCATTCCCAGATCTCTCAGAAGCGTCGGCGTTTTGATGTGGCGGCAGCAAAACATCTGCCTGACAGACAATTAGCTCAGAGAGTCTCGGCGAGCCGAGTGAAGAGACTCGGCACCTTGTTGAAAGACCCCACAACTGACAGGAGGGCCATCACGGGCTGCGAGAAGGTTCCACACTTGTGTGATGTAACCGACTTGAAAGAAGGACGCCACACGCACACTTTGAGACTGACGAGTTTGGCTGAATCAACTTCACCACAATCACACCTACAGAAACCTCCACTGTATTTATAGCAGAAGCTATTTTGGGGGTTTTGCGATTGACGAAGCATTTTGATTTATTTCGTTTTTGGGTTGTATTTTCTTCTTGGTTCATGTATTTAATCTTTTCAGCGCTTGTTTCCAAGAAATCTTAAAAAAAAAGAAAATAATTTTGCAACAATTTTAGAGAACAAGTTCTAATTTGATCAACATAAGATGTTTGTAATTGTTTGTAATTCATGTCCCAACATGCCAAAGAAAAGTTGAAATTCTTCAGCAACCTGTCCCATGACAGCAGATGTAATTTGTTGTTTGCCAACATATCTGATCATGTAATACGATATCCACAATAGCAATCAAAGTGTGCTTCAGCGAACAGCCTGTCCGAGGGTAAAGCAGCATCATGGTCTTGGTTCTATACGAACGTACGTCTGCGGTGGCCTGTTTAATCTATCGATCTTTGGCTGAACCCACAATCTTTCCCAGACCGAAGAGCTTTTTCCTCTCTGATCTTGACCATGCACAAAAGTCTTTTGTTACCTGTGTTCGTCATCCACCTGCACCACCTGCTCGCTCGCCATTCTGCTTCATTCCTCCTGTTAACCACCACCGTTCATGCAAAGCGCTCGACAAACGTGGCGCCAATGAGATATTGAAGCTCTTCTACTCTTGATCTCATCGCTACTCTCATCGACTGCCTATCATCTCGTCTAATCTCGTCTTTTAACGCTTTTTTTCGCTACACCTGATTCACACATTGCAATCACACATTGCCTCTGCTAATATCATACTACCTCTCATTTAGTTCCATTTAATGTGTCTTATATTTGTTTTTATATCAGTTAATCTAGTTGAATCTAATCATATCTCATCATATCTCTCATGTCCTTTTCTGACGCCTCAAATTGGTCCTCATCACATAACTTTGATGGCTTATCTCAAGTCATCTCGTTTCACCTCCGCTCTCATCTCAGTAGCCTTTAGTGTTGTTACATCTCACTCTGGGCGTTTTTTTTTCTTTCTCTCTTCATCTCATCGTGCCTCTAATCTAATTTTGTCTCTGTTTCCCTGTAATCTCACGTCATCTCGCCCCTTTTTTATTCTCACGTAATCTCGGCTCGTTTAATGTCGACTCGTCCCGGCGCACCTCGTCCGCCCTCTGATCTCTCCGCTCCCCGTTCTGACTCTGGTCTCCGTGCCAACATCAGAAAGTTCAACCCACCTTGTTAGGTGTCTTCTGCAAGCCAGCGGGGAGGCGATTTAGAAGAAGGCGCCTTCGCTTTCAAACAGACTGCATGTTAATGAAAAAGCAAACAAGCCACTGCTGTAATCTGTGCTGGAAACCATGTTTGAGCAATCGCTGCAGCTCTGTAAGCTTCTCTTGTCATTTTCAGTCTGGAGGATTGGAAGGCATTTAGGAGCTGCAAAAAAAGAGTTCCTGATTTACGTTTACACATCGGACAGTTCCCATCCACGGTCTGTACTCCACGACTCGGCCCAAAACCCATTTCTGTTCTTTGATCTTTGACCCGACATGAAATCTGATCTTCTTTCATTTTCTTTAAGGTTTGTAATGCACAGCACGACGCGTTGTGTTGTTTCCTTAAAGTGCACGATAAACAAAGTTGAGTCGAGGTGAAGCTAAGCTGTGTCTTGATGTTGTCTCAACGTGTCTGGTGAGACGCGGGTCAGAGTCCGTAACCGCATCGAGGTTTGTTGCTGCTTTGTTGCCGCTTCTTGACCTCACAGATTTTGGCTCCGCACACGAGTACTTCTGCAGTTTCCACTTCTGTTCAGCTGAAGAGAAAATTCTCACGTCTCCAAAAGTTAACTTGTTCAACACATTCAACCAGTCTCCTGGTGAAAGAGTGATGCACATGCGTGAGTCATCTGCATATTTACGATGATGCATTTGATTTGGTATCCAAACTGAGCCTGTGGAAATATGTGGATGAGATGTGATTTTCATATTCAAGGCATGCAGAGATGATTCTGCAAGAGAAGAGACATAAAGTTTTTACGAGTGTGAGTCAAGACAAATACATTTGAATTCATCAGGTCTGTTTCTGTACATTACACTTTATGTTTATCACAGACTCCTACATGACATTGTGACCTTTCACATGGATCACAGCCAGTGTTGTTGCCTAATATTAGACTTGTACCGACAGTGGTGAATGTTGCATTATGAGATAAATATGAATAGGAATCATTCAAAATGCATTCAGGAAAACCAAAACCAAATTCCCAGGACGGCTCACTGGGGTTATCTTCACCCATGTAAGATAACAATATGTCATACACACACATCTGACCTCTCACCTTAAAAAGATTTTTACTGGTGAACAGCAGTGCCTACAGGGAGGGCCTGCAGACTTGCAGCACACACTCTCTGCACAACGGGTAACTTATAGCTCTCCCTTAAGGTGCGGAATAGGAAGACATTTCGTAGAATAAAGGCAAATGGGTCTATAAATTGCCTGAGGGAAAGCTAGATTTCCTGATTGCTACTCATCTCGCTGTTTCCCAAATGTTTTATACTCTTCTGACTGGTAATCAATAGCTACACATGCAGCCTCTCTGCCAGCACTGGTCTTTTATAGCATGCCTAAGGAGTAGTTGTCAGTCAATGGCAACCTTATAAATAGACAGAGGCTGTGTGTGGACACAGGGATGCATTCACTGTCAATTGTGCAATGCCACAATCCAAACAAGCAGCCTTGTTTTTTCTGTTGGAAAAAAAAAGGTACTTTCACAAGACGTTTCACAGCAGAGATTGCAGAAATGTGCAAGGTAAGATATTTTATTGAAAACAGAGTTTGGCACAAAAAAAGCATACACAGAATCAGATTCAGTGGAAAGAAACAAGTCAGCTGAACTTTTAGTGAGTCATCTTTGAAATTTTTAATTAAAACAACTGATTTAGTCATGATTAAGCATTTAACAAGGTGCCACAGACGATTCATTCATCTTCTCTACCAATTACTACAACTTTTTACAGGAAGTGCTGGAAGTGATCCCAGAGCGCCAACCAAATGAAGCTTATTTGGGCCATGGCGCAGCCCAAATAAGCTTCATTTGTCTCGTACTTTTCTCGTAGGTTAATAAGCTTTGCTTCATTGTTGGTTGCTAAAGTGATAAGAACACATGTGAAGTGGGCACAATGAAATACGAGAATAAAAATACAAGCAGCGTTCAAAGATGTCGTCCAAATGGCTCTGGCTGTTGTACAAGCGGGGGCTCGACTTACAAAGTGTTTGACTGCAGAACACAGTGGAAAACAAGCACCAGAGCCCATTTAGCCTTTTTGCTCTTAAAGCCAACGATACAACTTTAAAACACTCCCATAATAAATAAGGCCTTACACCATATGAAAGGTTGGCTAATAATCTCATTATAAAGCCATATGTGCTTTTAAAGCCTGCATCGTACGTAGGTGTTTACAGACATTTGTATGAACACCCTTCAATTTGAGTCGCTGCAGAGACGATCATCCGCCATTGAAAAAGACATCAGTAAATCCAGCTCGGCTGCTGTTTGCTTTGAAGTGAACAGAGTACCTAATTACCCTTATTTACAGGACGCTTCTGAGTAAAGCATCATATTATCTTGCTGTGACAGATTCACTTGCCTAATAAATGTGATCATTAGGATTTTCACTTCTCCGGCGGTGCCTTGTGGATATTACATCTTTGCTGGCAATCAGATACGTGCAAAAATACGTCTTTGAAGTAAAGGGCAGAGAACCCCATCGTGAGTTATTATGGATGTGTTGGAGGAATTTATAGAGTGTTATTGACGCCTTCAAACCCGCAGGGATGTCACACACACACACACACACACACACACACACACACACACACACACACACACACACACACACACACACACACACAAAAACACCAAACACGTGCGCACACACACGTGCGCGCACACATTAGCACACTAACAAAAAAGTACTGTATAATCACCCTCAGAAAGCAGTTTATTATTTTTCCCCGGCTGTGCTTGATCACTGTTTCTCGCTGCACCGCAAACAAACGATGCAGGTAGACAATGTGGGGGATGAAACACAATCGGCGCCGCTAAGTTACTGTATTGTCTCTCCCTGCAGGCGCGCCTGTGCTGTATTGATGAGCAAATTAACAAGGTGTGATGTGACTCGTGAGGCTCCTCTGAATGCGGCTGCGGTTTAAACAGCAGCGTGCATGCCGAACGACTTTAAATGGAAAGCGGGAAATTGGATTTGTGCTCATTTGAGTTGTGCTTGTTATGATGAATGCGCTCCGCAGCATTTCGACTCGGACTGAATTCATCTCCATGCTCAACAGTTGTGCAGAAACTCTGAGGTAACCTGTGTGGTAACATACATCTGTGTGTGTAGCCAGTCAAACGTGTACATTTGTCCGTAGTTCGGCGGTGAATCCCTTGACTGAACCTGTGTAGTTTGGATGCTAAACTTGATGAACTCTTCCTCTTCTCTGCTGTTATTCTGAGACCCAATTAGACGTACATATCCCACACAAACGCTGCGGTTGGAGGCCAGAGTGCGTCTGTTTGTCCAAAGGGAAGAGGCGTGGGAGAAACACATAGTGGTTTTACCCGCCAACACGCTGCACTGGGCATGGTGCATATCAATACAAGCAGTAACTAATAACACTGGCTGCAGGTATGTCTCTGAACATCAGAGGGAGACGAGTGCAAAGGTTGTTTCATCTTTTATAGATCCTGTTTGAAACCCGCAATTGCCTCAAAGAAAGACTGAGTGAGGAACCAAAGAGTGAGAACCAAAGCCAGTGTGTGTGTGTGTTCATGGCCTTTTTTGTGTGTTTATGCGTGTACAAATCATGCATGTGTACATTTGTTTGTGTGTGTGTGTGTGTGTGTGTTTGTGTGTGTGTATGATGTGCTCCAGCAGTGCAACTGGTCTGTTTGCAACAATCTCGCCTTGTCTTTGAAATTGTTTATGTGGGCTCAGATCCCTACGGTCGGATAAGCACAGGGCTGTAGAGATCCCTGTGGAGGTCAGCCTTTCTGAAGCTCCCCCTCCCTCATTTGTGATTGCCCTATGTGATAGCACCCAGCAGGCCTGAGAACACAGGCCTAATGTTCTGGATGGATGGTGCCATGAAAGAAGACAATTATCAGGCAGTGAGCGAGGTCTCCCAGGGTTATGGTTTTAGTCAGATTATTTATTTTATGTACTTTTTGAAGCAGGAGCTTTAAAGTTTAACAGCCCTAGGGTTCCCGTTTGCTTTTTCTGTTCAAGCCCTGGTTGTGTGTATTTGTGCAAGGGTGTGTTGCGGCGAATAGAGTTTTTGATGATCTAATTGGCTATTATTGGATGTTTTCAGGCAATAACATTGAGCTTTTTCCTTTTTTTGTTTCGTTTCAAGGTGTAGTATGTGTGGTATTGAATCGACTCATGCAACACCATTTCTACACCCTTCAGCATGTTGGCCATAGCAGCTGCTGTACACACACCAGAGAGATAGAGATGGATAGGATGAGAAAGACCGGCTTCTGCTGCTCAATACTGCTCGACTTGAAAGTGCTACTTTATCATTTTTGTATATTTAGAAGAATTCAATAACAAGGAGGGAAGCATATAAACACAAACACAGATGTAATTGCACAGAGTGAGATTGAAGGAGCATTATCACTGCTCTACATACTTGAAGAAGCCAGACTCTTTATCGGATGTCTGTTCAGGCACAGAAACCCTTCATCTCCTCCCACAGAAGAAATCTGACTGTAGTGACCAGCGAATTTGTTTGCTTTACTGGCTCGTAGTTAATGCACTGATCAATAAAAATAGATTCGAGGAATACGCTGAACACATCAGATTTTGGATCGTCTTGTTATTTTGAGGAAGGAGGAAAATTAAGGCCTGAATACATGCTAAAAGTGCGTACACAAGTTGCATCGAGATGCTTTTAAGGGTGATAAAGTAAGAGAAATAGTGTGAAAAATGAGTTTAGGTTAAGCTTGTGCCACAGCAGCCATCAACAGGAGCACTTTGTGCACTCAAGTGGAAGTATTGGTGGACGACATTGATGGACACACTGACACATCACTGAAAAAAGTGCCGAGATGATCTGTTACAAGTAAAAAGTTGCATTTTCCCACCGACAGCTCGCTCCAGCAGCTTCCTGCACCGTGCTTGCGGATAGTTTACCTGTGCAGTGAGCCCAGCATTAGTTTAGGCCCAAGTGAGTGAAAACAAACAAAAAAAAAACCCCACACATTCAGTGAAGAGTCCGTGGACGACCTCTGGCTTCTCAGTGTCACGCCGCTTCGCCCTCTTCATCCTCTTCATCCCCTGCCCTCTCTTGTCTGCTCTGCCCTCTGACAGATTGGTGGAGATGTGACCTCTCCTTGATGTTTGGCAAGCAGTCAGTAACAACCTCTGACTCCACTGCTGACCAAATGTCTGTGAGGAAACCAAATGAGAGCTGTTGATCTACAAATATGGGATGCTGTTGTTTTTGAATGTGGAACACGTACGGTTTTAGAGGTAAGCGCAGCCTTCTGTAGTTTGTACAGAGTTAAGACTTGGAACTTTTTCTATGTAGAAATTTCCTGACTGACCACTGCAGAGATAAGAACGATCGCGTGGAGAAGGTACGGCAAAAGTATGTAGAAGGCAAACATGCATTAATGATATGTCTTCTTCGGCAGTGTTGGATAAATTTAAAAGCATTTTGTGGTAAAATGTTGTCTCTGCAGGGTATCTGCGCTCTGTGTGTTTTTCAGGCAGGGTGAATGAGTTAGCTCTGTAAGCGTGTGTTTGTACACGCCTTGTGGCGCGCTTCAGGCCATGCGCTAAACTCCTGGGTGCCATCGAGTAGCACGAGCTAAATCTGGGTGCACGCAGTACATGACTTGCAGCAGTGAATAGATTACGACTCCATATGCCCAGCGAGCTCAAATCTGTGAAGATAGGTAGAAATGTTTCGCCGCGATCGCTCACCGGAGATCCACAGTTTTAATTCGGGCAGCACCGTCAGTCGTGCCACGTTGCGGCAGCCCCTTATGCATGCCCAATAATAATACTACATCCTGTGCAATCAGCCTCACTGCTTTCCCAGCGAGTGGCCCCACGTCTCCTGCAATTATATCCTCCCTCTGTAATCTGCGCTTCCACCCAAATGAGACCAGCCTGAGTAATTTGCGTGAAGATTCGCCAAATTAAGAAATATAATGGGCCAGAATCCGGTCTGTTCTCCTGGTTATTGAATACAGCAGTGCCCAAAGCAGTGCTCTCTTTGTAGCCCATTGTTTCTGGTGGGTAATCACATTCACGTCCTAACCCCGTGAGCTCCAGCCTCTCCCAAATGGAAAACAAAGGTGGTCATGACAATCTGTAATATTAATCTGATTGGGTTAACAGTGTCTCTGGGGCTGCTCCAGCTTGACTCCTCGCCTACCTGTGGCTGTGTTTTAATCCGATTGCACTAATTGCATATTCAAAATCAGGACCTCGCCACCTCCCCCCCTACTTCTGCACAGAACTTCCAATAGAGCGGCCTGTATTTCTTCGTGAACACTCACAAATTTGTAAATAATTACTATCACATGGGGGGAAAATAATAGGCGGCCCCAATTCAAATTCACTTGCTCCAGGCGGTGTGGTAATCATGGAGGAGAGTGGGACAGGGAGGATAAGGGATGTGGGGTAAGGAGGGAGAGGGGAAGGTAATCACATTGTATAACAACCACAAAATCTGACAGTTTGATAAGAAAAAAGAGTTCAGAGTGAATAATGAGCAACTTTGTACATAGTACTTATGACTCCGTCTGCTACATCATTTGTCAGTAACAACTGCTCTGGCTTGAAAACTCCCGTTGCACAAAGTTAAAACCAACGTGGCACAATCGAATAGATCCATTGTTCCTTCATGGAAGGCTCCTCACAAACAGCCAGGTATGCTGTAGTGGCCACGGGGCTATATTTGTTTCTTAAAAGCAAACAACACAAGCGTTTCGGGGGAGTTGGTGATGGATTGGATGTGTTATCTGCCTATTAGCACAACAGCCCATTATCAATGTGACCAGGTTACTGCGCTCGCTGTAAAGCAATAAAGACAGGCTGATTCCAGCCACCGCTGAGTAGGAGTTCAGTGGCTGCCTGCGTCCTATCACTTTCAAATGAGCACCACAAATCACTTCAGCGGGATGCCTGCACCAGTAATGTGGCCATCAGCATATGAAAATATGTATGGGAGACCATCCAATTTGCTGCCAGCAGATAGAAGGAAGAAACCCGCAGTGTGCTGAGTGATTGTTAGATGGCTGCTTGCTGTGCATGCATACAGTGTGTGTATGTCCAGGTCTTGTTACGGGGTTGTTAATAACAGCAGAACAACATGTTATTGCATGTAACTCGTGGAAGCAACATCTTTAAAATCATTACAAATTGGGCAACATTCGCGGCACTATTAAGCAAATCCATGTTTTTTTTCCCCCCAGAAAGAATCACAGCATAACAAGACAAGTGGGGGGAAAAGTTGGGTTTCTTCAATGTCTGCGCCGCTCATGGAGGTCTTTGTGTGTGTGTGTGTGTGTGTGTGTGTGTGCGCGTGCGCATGCCTGTGTCTAAGGAAACATGGCTGTCTGCTTGTGATGATGCATGCCTGTGTGCGTGTGTGTGTGTGTGTGTGTGTGTGTGTGTGTGTGTGTGTGTGTGTGTGTGTGTGTGTGTCTCAGTGCATGCAGCTCATATTTTGTACAAACCAGTCCGATTGTCAGAAGGGTGTTTTGTGTGCACTTTGTTCTCCACATTGATCCTGTCCCCGGCAGAAGATAATTACAGTCTGTTTGTGAGGAAGCCGGGGAAGGACAACACAGGAACCGGGCTCATTTTACTGTTTTACCGCTTCAGAGGACGTCACATCACCCAGGAAGACGAGGGGGAGGAGAGGGGGTGACAGTGCCAGAGACAATAGCAAGACAACGAGACGAGACTATTAGATGAGAATGCTAATTACTCCACCTTATATTGGACATCTGTCAAACCACCCACTTCATATTATACATCTCCATGTTTGTCTGCTTTACACAGACGTCACATGTGGGCACGCAGAGGCGAGTTATACCTCGGAGGTCTTTCGCTTCAGACAGCTGGAATAATACAGTTTGTCCAAACTAATGAATCCAACAAAAATAATGGGCTCATTTTTGTGAGACGAAGCAACAGAAAGAAAAGTGAAAATCACGCGCAAAGCGTTCGCTAATTTCATTCCGAATCAGACAAAAACAGCGGCGGAGACAATGCTGCTTCTTTTATGAGGATTTAATACACACGTGCTCACAAACGCACCCACTGACAGTGTCGACCCCCCTCTCGAACACTCAACCCAGGGATTTACATATTGTACACTCAGACATGCATACACACTCATTAGGAGAGGGGGCTCGTGCTTGCTATATGCTCGATGATGGTAGATGATACCCACCCTCTTGACAAGAGATCTAAGAGAGATCCCTGTGTAAGAGAAAACAGCGTTGAAGGCTCCTAATATCTTTGATAGCGTCGTTATGGTAATGATCAGGCGTGATGTAAAATTCATGAAGTGTACCTTGCATTTGAGGATTGCCAATACTTGTTCTGCCGGCAAGGAGGAGGATACGGAAAACATGTTACAGGAGTCGTGCATGCAGATGTTGTTGTGCTTTGCCCTAATTGTTTTTCGACAGTTAAGTGCAGCTAAATGACTTTCATGTGCTGGCATGTGTGCACGAGAAGGGAATTGCTTCTTACCTTCTCTTTCAGCTGTTTGGCAGAGTGCTTGTTGGAACAAAACATCGCCTCCCTAATTACTGCAACCATTAGACCTATTCATTTGCCCAGTCAAACAATCCAGACAGACACCGTATAAAAATACCAACAATAGGAATATTGTGATTTCCCAGTGAACATCTAAGCCGAGCCAAACAGGAGAAAAATGCAAAAACAATCAGAAGGGGTCCGCAGTGGAAACCTGGACCACTCTGTCACTTCAAAACGTCTCTGCATCAACCTGTCCATCATTGACAGTTATGAATTTGGACTCTCTCTCCCTCTCGCTCTGATTTTGTGTGTGTGTGAGTTTGTGTGTGAGTTTGTGTTTGTGTGTGTGTGTGCGCGCGCGCGCGTGTGTGTGTGTGTGCGTGCGCGTGCTTGTGTGTGTGCCTAAGATCTCTGAGGAGTGTCTTTCAAACAAATATCCATTGAGCAGTCATCAGTAGGAGGTCCGGGTCCATTGGAGATGGCGTTCTCACTCTGAAATCACACAGCTAACCAAGACTGTCAGCCAATCAGGATGTTTTTGATTTTTCTTGAAATCCGCGCTCAGTTCAGATTAACCTGGACTCCGACACAGACATCAGAATGGAGTTTGATTAGATGGCTATGGATGTTCACATCTGGGGAACAATTAGCCCGGATGCACAGCCACGCTGGAGTGAACAAAAGTGACAGTCCCGTCAGGTTTGACAAGTGACTCGAGCTGTTCCAAATTTAGCACCATTGAAGTTACATGAGTGCGGAATCAGGTCAAAGACATGTAAAGGGAAGGAGGGTCACTTTGCCTTGGGAACCACTGTCACCTCGCACGAGCCTGTCAAAGAACCGCGATAAATGTAAATGTGGAGTGTTGTGGTTTGAAAAGGAGAGAAAACTCCCTCAAATGGAGGCAGTCGGTCAAAACAGGACGACAGCAGAACAACCCTGACAATTGACACTGACCTAAGCTGGACAACGAGGCTTTTTCATACAATTCTGAGACCAGAAGCCATTTATAGATTCAAGAAATGATTCAAGATGTTCAAGATTCCTCACCTGTATCACACAGAATTCAAAAGGCAAAATCAGTTTATCGCCATATGAGCAGGTAAATGTATCACTGAGAAA
Organism: Malacoctenus gilli; assembly: GCA_032164315.1. Classification (NCBI taxonomy): domain Eukaryota; kingdom Metazoa; phylum Chordata; class Actinopteri; order Blenniiformes; family Labrisomidae; genus Malacoctenus; species Malacoctenus gilli. The sequence continues at coordinate 16,649,111 of JASSRZ010000023.1, read as the reverse complement.
TGATATGCTATCGCGTATAATTTTCTGAAGACGAGCCGCTTTTTCATGACGACTGATGTTTGAAAGGAAGCGGGACTGATTTCCTCTCAGATACTGGACACTGGTGAATTACCCGTGATGAAATGACAAGGACGTCTGCCAGCGTGATGTTTGATGCCGACTCGGCGTGAACGAGAGGCCGCGAGCGGGAAAACGCAAAGTCTCTTTGAAGTCCGTTGTTTCATGACATGCTGTCTTCATTAGGGAATACAAGGTAGTGAATTAATGATAGCGTGTCAGTATTTCTTATCAGGCACATTCAAAAATCTTGAACAATAAGAATTAACGTCCGCGACCCCAAACGGTCCAGTTGCGCAGAACAACACAGATTCCTTTGAAGCGCCTCGGGAGCCAATGCATCCACCAAGAGTGCAATGTGTTATAAATACAATTTCTTTTTATGTCTGCAGGCTGATTTAGGCTTTTCGATGTAAAACCCAAATCCAATTACTGATTCTCAACTGCTGGCACTTTCTCTATCCATAAGAGTGAATGAGTGTGTGTTTGTGTCTCTGTTGGACCTGTGATGGACTGGCGACATCATCGGTTGTAGACGATAAGTTAGTAGGAAACTACACACAAAGCTTTCAGTTTTTTTTCTTGTTTCGCCTTTAATTGCATATTTTTATTCAGAATTTTTTTTGGATTTACAAATATTTTAAATTCTATAGATTGTTTTCTGTTCACCTGGTAGATGTTCTGTACACGTTTAGCTCATGAGCACAGCAGAGTTGTGTAGCAGCTAAAAAGCTCCCTCAGATGGGAGGGATTACCAAACCAATAAATAACAGTTAATGAGAGAATAAAGTAATTTGTGGCTGAATAACTAAACCTAAAATTTACCTGAGTTAAACCTCACACGTAAAGACTTGGTAAACATTTTGTCTCGCTCTAAGGTGCAGTAAAGAATGCTCATTAGGACAAAACACTGCCCTCTGGGTAGCCGCATAATTAAACATAAGACTCACCCGGCTAATTGTCGAGGAAATTAATTTTGCCAGTGCAGAACAGCCCATAGTAACCAGAGTTTATGATATTAGCCCACGACTGCGGAAAATAAGCCGGCCATGACTAAGTAGCAACAACTTACTCTATTATTTGAAAATAAAGTTAGAGAAAGGAGCTAATTAGCTTCAACTGAAAAAAAGATGAAAACAGCTTATACAACTTTCTCATAAGATAATAAGATTTAAACTAGCCAGTAGATTTTAACTCTGCGAAGAAGAATTATGTAAAAGTAAGTGTAGGGTTGTGTTTTAATATCTGAACCTCAACAATGTGTGTTCTTTCAATCGAGTTGCATCGTCGCCGTCTCAACTTTACCCCAAATTTCTCTATTTCAATGCTTCTCTTCATGGGAAAGCAAGATCTCACACAATACCTGACCTCCACCCCACCTCACCCTGCCCTGCCACCAAAACCCCTCCATCCCACCCCCACCACCTGCACTCTGGGTCAAACTGTATCGGTTTGACCCGTTGGGGTCCAGCTGTGTCTGCTCCCACACCTGTACACCATTTTACCCTCCCAAACATGCTGACTGACAGCTGCACTTCAAAGATCGGCTCACTCTCGCACTTTCATGGCTATCATCTGTTGTTGGGAGATGTGGGGGGAGAGAGAGAGAGAGAGAGAGAGAGAGAGAGAGAGAGAGCAAGAGAGAGAGAGAGAGAGCGAGAGAGTCTCAGGCACCCATTTGTGTTGTGGGGCCAATTTCGATGATTGGCCTTGAAATGCAAGCTGAAACGGGCTTCCCCGTGTTCCTTTAAAGTGACCCGTGCCCGGCAGTGTAATGTAAAATTATCCTTGCCGTGTTTGTGTTGTGTCAGATGTGGTGACTGGCAGAAACTGTTAGTAATTGTCTAAGTGCTCCGGTGTGTCAGAGCTGTCCGTCACTCATCCCTGCCCCCTCCTCCTCAGCCCGGCTTCTTCGGCTTCTCATAATATTTTCGCTGAACTGCAGAGGACAAACTACTTTCAGTGATGGAGTTGTCACACCGGTGCTTTTGCTAGGAAAAATATTTTACCTTGGGAAGAACACACAACCAACTGACATGTGTTCCTGCTTTTTGGCAGAGAAGAAATGAGAGAGGCATACTTGTTCTTTCTTTTGTTCTTTGATACTTTTACAAATTCAAGACTATGAGCTTTTCTTGTCATAACTCATTGAAGTCGAAGCTAACCTGAATGTGACATCATGAAAATACATTCCTGACTAAAATCGGCTCCAAAAGAACGGACATGCATGCATACTCTCTTATGTATGCACTTAAAATGGGAGCTATCGACTGAACGTCTGAGCAGCCGGGTATCATGAAAAGACGGAGGATGAAGTTTCGCCGAGATGGGTTTCTTCGCACGGGATTTATTTGAAGACATTTGAACGCAACATCATGTACCACACAAGAAAACAGCACACAAAGGATCTGCAGAGAAACGGAGCATTCAGGTGTATCTAATTAAATCCATGGAGTGTGTATCACAGCTGCTAAAAAGAAGACGATTGGAGGTTCTTCAAGCGATACAAAATGAGGGGTTTTTGTGCAGTTGTGATGATTATTTTTTAATTCATTTTCACAATGTAAATGTTCTGCATTGCTGTCAGAGTGCAAAAGTGAAACGTTGCTTTCTCCTCTTAACCCCTTTGACATACTGTAACAATTTGCTCGCCTCTTTGCCCGCTCCTTTATCTTTTCCCTTTTCTTCTTGCTCCAACATCCAGTGTGGTGCCAAAATGAAGTATTTTGAAACATCAGCAAAGAGAATTAAACCTGTATTTTACTCATGCAATGACTGACTGAACAACCTTTATTTAACACAGCCTATTTATTTGGGGGTTTTCTTCTAAATCTAAGTTGTTTGAATGGGGAATGACGGTCATTGTGTGGATCCATGCTTCTATATGGGCCTCTGATTCACATTGACTTTACACAGTTGGTTGAATGTTTGTTTATATCAAAGAAAAAGTGAAAATAGTTCTTTAAGATTCAGTTTTTTCACTCATAGTTTTGTAAAACAACATCCCTTTTCCGAGAAACAAATCTTCATCAGTCATGTGATCTGCTGGCTAATTCTTTTCAGAAGCGCTCGCTCCAACTGGAGCTGCTGGACTTCGGCCGCTGCGTGTTCACGCCTCCTCCCCTGTCCAAACACCCCGTCTCTGCCCCCCTCTGGGGAAGAGAAAAATCATTCGTTATTTTAATGGGTGTCAAATATGTTTTCCAAATGTACTAAAAGGTTATCGTTGTTACACGCAGACAAGTACTTATATCTGAATCAATGTTAACTTTGTTGCTGGGGAAATTTACTGCCGTCCCGGCCGGCCAGCCGCGGCGCACAAACTTAATCGGCATGTTTTCACAAAGTGCAGCTCTGGGGTGATTTATACGGTCCGGGCGACTGACGGCTCTTTGATTGAGCCAGAGGAAAAAAACACACATATACAAGAGGTGCGATGAAGGCATAAATAACACTCTGTATTTTCATTTGAATGTTTGACACACGAAGATTATGTATTGTTAGTGTTAGAACGGCAGGGGGTGGGGGCGAAGGGGGGGGGGGGTGAGGAATTAGAAGCGGGAGGTGGCAAATGCGGTAATATGAATGAATGACATGTTACTCTGCAGACGACCTCTGGTGGTTTACACGGCCAAGGATATTATTGGGCCGTGCTCACACCACATCCTGGCCCCTGGTTCTCTCCTCACCTGACACGGCGGAGGTCCTGCCCTCCTTGGCGGCATCACTGAATGATGAAATTATGAGCAAAAAATTCCTCATTTGTCGAAAAACGAAGGGCCAAAGAAAGAAGGAGACGCCGAGAAAAGGCAGCGACGGTGCCGCTGCTCCTCCAGCGCCTGAGCGTCACTATTTGTCTTGGGTGAGTTAGCTTTATCTAATAAAGTGTCTTTGTATTAAGATGGATACTTCAAACGCTCTTTTGTCTCTATAATCACAGAGGAGGGAGGCAGAACTCACACATTCCTCACTCAATTTATTATTAATAAGTACATCAGTGGGAGAAACATATCCTGGGGACCAAAACACCCGCAGAGCGTAACATTCATCAAACGTAAACGAATATCACAATACACAGGATACAGAGGCTCCAATAACAGATAATTGATGAGAAAGGTCTTTGGGTGCACTGGATCACTGGTGATGGTGATGGTTATCATTATATAACATCATTTCTTAGTTTACGGGGAAGGATGAACTGTTTGTCGATGGGAAACGTTTCCGCAGCCTTCTGTATGCAATTAAGTGGTTTGTTGGGGTCAGTCTGCGCTCCCGTGATTAAACTGTGGTTAGCGGCGTAACTATGGCCTCTCAATCCTTATGTTTTCTCACAAGACTGTAATCTATTGCAACCGCAGCAATTACCCTTCTGACAGGATAACAAAACACAAACACAAACAACACGCTCACATCTGAGGCGCTCATTGTTTTTTGTAACATAACCTCTTCATCTTCTGCCGGGATGGGACTTTGAATTTCTCTTGTCGTTTTTTAAGATGCTAAATAAAATCTCAGTTGTGACTTGATGAAAGATGCAGAATAAATTCCAAATCTTAGATGTACAAAGATAATTTAGGGAGATGTTGCAGCTAATATCCAAACCGGCGCCGGTGTGTGATAATGAGGCTCCGTCCTACGAGGCTGTGACAACAGGGAGGCGCGATTTCAAATGACAGATGGGACCTGCTGAATGACTGTCTGAACAAGCCACTCCCCACCCTGCTGCGCAACCTGTGCTCCGGTGTTGGGTTTCCAGCAGCCAGGAGCAGCGCTGACACATGTAGCTATAGGGTCTCGTGTCTGAGGGCAGGAATTCAATCAATAAAACTCCCCCCCTCGACAAGATATACCATGTTACAGCAGAGACCCTCTGAGTGAGGGGCCATCTGTTCCCCTCCTCGCCACACTTGCCCTGTCACATGTCAATCTGTGCAGCTGATGTCTCATATATTGGTTCATCACTCAAACAGTTTGAACCTCCGTCGCCGGCTTTATGTAATGAAGCCGTAACTCGATTGGCTTTGCTTTACCGTCCCCGGTGCCTGCTCGCAAATCAGCTTGCATCTGTCTCCGTCCCCTCGGGGACCACCGATCGCCGTGGAGCCATTTTTTCCCCCTACTTTTCAGATGATACTGCACCACTCATTCTGTTGACGTGCAGCTTTTGACGATCAAATCATTGGCTTTAGTTCGACTGGAATCGGACTGCCCACACATGGACTAACACACCGAGGCAAGGCTGTTGGTAGTCCAGCTTTTGTCACATGTATCCACTTAGATTGACTAGAACTGGATTTGGTGTTGTGGCATGCGCCTCCCTCTCTTACATGTGCACAAAGAACAAGATGACATGTCAGCTGTTCAGTATATCATGATGCAGCAACTCCTGAAGAGCAAACAAACAATCACCATGGCGACCAAGCAACAGAGGACGCTTTTTGATGGACAAGGAAACCTAATTCATGCTCCGACGGCAGCATCTGTCTCCACCCCCCCACATGGTTCATTGTTTCTTGTTCTGAATCTCACAGTTTGATTTCAAGCTCTGCAGTCAAGAAGCCACATTTGTTAATTGGTCACAGGTGGAGGATTAGGACAACACAAAAAAGTCTGAAGCCAGATTTGATGAATTGTCCTGGAGGGCCTCGGAGGACACTCGGCGGTAAAGAGCCTCTACACAATCAGCACTGCTTCTGAGCGAAATCATTCGCTCGACAACCTCCGAGTGCCTGAGAATGAACCACCCACATAATGAGAGCATCATTAGTCACATCCCTACTTGATTTGCAGAAGTCTAACAACTCAGTAGGTGTTGTGGATGTCTTTTTTTATCCTATTTTTGACTAATATGCTGCATTAAATTGTGCAGGTTTCTAAGGGAAATGTCACCGCTTTTCTTATGGGCTGTAAGTAGTTTTTTGACATATCCAAAGATGTGACATTCAGTGGAAAATGCTGAAAATGAGCAAGTCCTGGTTTACGAGCCGAGGAGCAGATGCTATAATAATACTGCGCTTGAAGGATGTTTTTGATACACAGTGTGTCATAAAACGTGCCCTTAAAACTGAGCGAAACATTATGACCTGATTGGAGGTAACTTTTGTCTTCCTCAGTCCAACGTGTCTCCGCTCCGGCAGACAATTCATCATCCAGCGGTCTGATAACGTTCCTTTTGTTTCAGTGGTCTGCATAATTGTGCTCTCATAATAATATGAATACTTCCCCATCTGTTTGGTGTTAGCTTTCAAACCGCACTTAGCTGCAAACCCACAGCCATGCGAGACATCGACTGTTTAATTAAAAAAAGAAAGGGAAAAGTCGGAATAAAATTATACCGCTATAAAAGAGTCTTGCCAACAATAACATTATCGTTTGACACGCAGCATGTCAAAAAAAAAATCCAGCTTCATATCGCAGTAAAGAGAGCCGACCTTTGAAGAATGTGTGTGTGAGTACGTGTGTGCGCGCGCGCGTGTGTGTGTGCGTGTGTGTGTGTGTGTGTGTGTGTGTGTGTGTGAACCGCAGATTTGAAAGCTTCAAAGATCGCTTTTAGGATACCACAAAAGAATAACCTCTGACACCCAAACAAACAAACATAAGCCACATTTAAATAGCACACGCTGGAAAAGTCTGAAAGTCGGCTGCTTTGGTGCGTGTGCTGTACTGTATGTGTGTGTCACGGAGAGCAGGGACATGTCTATTATGTGCAGTTTGATTAAAGCATGATGGCTGGTGTCCAATCTGCTTTCCCGGGGAGCGCTGTGACAGCCAGCAGCGCGTCTACCTGCTGCCTCCTCTGCGTGTTAGGTGATTTACGGCTGACTCCCTCCGTTTATGTACTGCCTTATTTTCATTTCCACCCCGCTGAGTGCCAGGTTCAGAACTCCTGTAGAAATATTATGCTTTGCTGACAAAATACAGTGACAGCCATCTCCCAGCCTTAAAAGAGTGCCAGAGTGTTTAACAGTGCGCGAGCCGGGGAGACAAGGCGAGGTTGAAGGCATCTGTAAGCGCACGGCCCATTGAAACGACCCATTTGATCTAAACCAGCTCAGATTGGGTGGAATGATGTTTATAGCCGAGTTAGAATCTACTTTCAATTAAAAAAATGACACAGGGGGGAAAGGGGAGGTCTGTAAAACAGACGGTAAAATTTATTGAACAACTTTTACTGGGGTCTCGTCTGAGAAACATGTGGCGCACAAATGAAATGTTTGTTTCGACAGACGGGTTCGCCTGCAGACGAGCAGGTAACTCGACGCCGGGGACTTTTTCATTAACCCCGAGTTCAAACCCCGCTGCTGTTTCAGGCTTTTGGTGGGGAAGCAACAATTTGATGTAAACGGATGAGTATAAATACCGCTGTTGTTCAAGCGCCGCCATGTTTCCTATTCATTGTTGCCTGTTTTCCCCTTTACAAGAAGCACTCTGAGCTGTAATGAGGTGTTGTAGCGTCCCGAGGCGTTATCATTTGCCGCATTATTATTTCAAAAGCTTCGACAACAGCACGGTCTCTGATGTAATTCTCATGCATATGGAAGGTGTTCCAGTGACTTCATATCCTGGTTGCGAGGAGAAGGCGACCCCGCGCTACACAAAATGAGTGATCACAAACCTAATGAAGCGAACGAGTGTTTGGAGCGGTTGGGGCCGGGCGTCAGATGGACACGCTGTTGTCGCTAATTAGCCTCCAGCTACATCAGCATTGTTGTTTTTTATTTAGATTCACACCGGGAAGCCTGTTAATATGAATTGGACGCCGAAAAGAAAAAGTCCACCCACCTCACCGCATCTGAAACCGACTATAAATAAAAATTGTCATTGCAACCTAATCAAATTAGGAGACGTATTTTGGTTAGGCTGTCAGTTGTCTGGCTCTCTCTTTCTCCCTCCCTTTCCCTCTCTCTCTCTCTCTCTCTCTCCCTCTCTCTTTCTCAGCGGAGAAAAGGAGGCAAAGCAAAGTGAATCCCCTGAGGTCCTCTCATCTCTCTTCAGGAGCTGCCGACTCTCTTCTCTTTATGGCACACCCAGAAGGATTAAGCGCAAATGGCATTCACATGATTTCAATAAGCTCAGGGAGACAAGAACCAGCCTTTCAGCGCATTAGCTTCTTGCTGCTGAGGACACAAAGCAGACACCCGGCGACTGCACGAGAAAGAGAGACACAAAAAAAGAAAAGAACACATAGTTAATAATGATCATAATAATAGACCAGTCTGCTGCTGGAGTTCCTCTGCCCCCCCCAAACACCCCCCAACATAAAGGCTTCTTAGGTGGTGATGTCATCAGTAATGGTCCAGATTGGGTTAGACATGAACCTGGGGGGACGCGGTCGTAAAAGGTGATCCCACCCCCACCCCCAACCCCCCTGAGGCAAAGCCAGAAACTCTGCCTTTCAAAGAGCAACAATGGAAAGAGTTTTTTTTCTGGAGGGAGTCAACATGTGTGACAGGTCAGCAAACTGCCACACCAAACTGAAGGAGCCTCGACCAAACTTCGACTTAGGGTTTGGTAACTCAGCTATCAGCGACTCTCACTGTGTCATGTGTTTTGGACAAAGAAACGGAAAAAACCTGCATTTTTCTCTTAGCTCTGATGTGCTTCATCACCCTTTCATTCATTATAATCCGGTGAATAAGGGAGGAACCGAACATGGCGCAACAACAGGTCGAGGTTCCGGCTAAAATCAAATGTTTTTGACCACAGAAGTCTCACTTCATTTGCTCTGTTCAAGGGAACAACATGCTGCGGAGCCAAATGATGCTTTGAGTAGTTTCAGAAAGATGCACTGGTGAAAACTAACCACCGCATATGTGGAAGAGCTAACAGGCCCAAAAGTGACGAATAAGACTTTGGATACAACTTGAAATCCAGTCAGAAGAAAACAAAGTTTTGTTAAATACCAATTTCACATCAAACTAAGAAATAATGGTCGATCAGTTTCACACTTGCGGATTTTTTTTCGTTTTGTTGCCTTCAAGGGTCTAAAATGACGGCCAGTTTACTGACAAAGTTTGAAAACCTAAATTTTCTTAATGTGTGTAACGACGGGGGTCAAAAATTTGCCAACTTGTCCATGAAGATTGTGACAAAACACTGGAGCTCACTGTTTTGTTGTTGTGTTGCAGGAATTAGCTGAATATCAACAGCTTCACTTGGAGGGAACACATCCTTGTCACCTCATTAAAGCAATTTCAGCTGCTACCTTGTCAGTTCAGCTTCCCACTTTGCATCCCTTTTCTCTTTCTTCCGCCCGTTCCACCTCTTTTCCTTATTTTAGATTTCATTATTGCCTGATGTCCTTTCCGGCTGTCTTGTTCTCCTTGTCTGCCCCTTTCTTCCCTTTTCTCCCCTGTGAATGTGACTAATCGCCAAGCTTGGCGAAGGTAGAATGCCACTTGGTCTCCTCCTTCCTTCCCTTTTCCTCCCTCCCTCCCTCCCTCCGCCCCCTCCACGCTGCTCCACTCCTGCACTGTCAGTGATTTTTCATCGCCCTTGTTGGGGCCGTTTTATGCATTGTTTCCCTGATGCAGTGATTGATGTCAGGGGCTGGTAATCTGGGGGAATGAGAGGCTGGATGGTGGCCGCCGAGTCCCCCCCCCACCCCCCCACCCCCCGTCTATGACACGTGTCGGTGGAGTGGCGGTGTGCCGTGCTGCGCTGGGGCCCCCGTTTGGCCGCGGCCACTGCTGAGGCTGCTCGCGCCGCTCACTCAGCCAGCCCTCATTTCCATTTCAATCTCAACCTCATGAATGCAAAAACTCTGGCCGAAAATTAATAACACCACGCGGGGGAAAAGTGGGCGCCAGGGAGAAGGAAGGAGAGACAGAGGGAGATGGAGGGGAGAGTGAAAGGGAGAATGGGGAGCTGGGGTCTTTTTCACCCCTTTTGTTCCTCCAAAAGTGCCCCTTATTTTATTTCCTTCTCTCTTTCACCAGGATCCTCCAATGAATGGCATTACAGACAATGCCATATCCAGAGTGACACAAATTTATTTCAGTTGCAGCGCCATAGTGTATTTCCACAGAACCAGGGGCGATTTGTCTGGGGACAATTTGGTTTCCATAAAGGATTTAAATGGTTTCTGTGGAGATAGTGGGGTGAAATTTAATTTGTTTCTCATTTACTACAGCAGGTATGAAAAGGAGAAAAATTGGACGGCTGATGGGCTAAAAATTGGTGCTGTCCCTCTGCTGTATCCCCAAAGGAGCGAGGCCCTGCATCATATAGATTGAGTTCGACCCCCCCAGCCCTCCCAACCACAAGCCAAGCCGACACACACCTACACACGCACGCGTGCGCACACACACGTGCAGGCACGCACGCACGCACGCACACACACACACACACACACACACGCACACACACGCACGCACACACGCAGCCTGCCTCCAGCCTGTGGAGAGCTGTAACCTTAAACCAACTTAAACAGTAACCTTTGGGGAGGCTGCCAATCACTCCTAAAACAACGTTTCCATCGATCGGCCTGTCTGCGTGATTTATGGGCTCATTTTACACTAATTGAGAATTAGAGGGCGGATTAGTGGGCCTCAACACTTCGGCCTGATATGCACTCTGAGCAGTGTAATCTGTCACGCCGGGATGTCCGACACTCTCTTACTCACAAAGGGGGGGGGGGAGTGGAGCGAGGGGGGGGGG
>JASSRZ010000023.1:16622961-16638295 GCA_032164315.1 Malacoctenus gilli | reverse complement strand
CCCCCCCCCCCCCCCCCCCCCCCCCCCCCCCCCCCCCCCCCCCCCCCCCCCCCCCCCCCCCCCCCCCCCCCCTTTCTAATTGAATTTCCAGATAACACGGAAATTAATTTGACACCAGCGAAATTTGACTACAGCTCTGCTGCCGCCGAGCTCTCCCGCGCCCCCATTGTCGAATGCATGTTTCTCCTCTTTCTTTCTCTCTTTCTCGCTGCGTTTCTGCTGCGCCTCGCAAGCACTATTGATCCGCATCACTTTGAGTTGGGGGCTCTCTGAAGCATGGAATTCCTAAATCATATTTGTGCTCGTATTAGGCCAGTTCATCTGCTCCTATCTGCAGCCAGATAAAGAATATTACCTTTCATTTTGTTTGACTCTGTTCAGATTACATATTTCTCTCCTTTTTTCTTCTTCTTTCCCTCCACGGTGGGACATCTCCTTTCCCGAGGCCAGCGAATGCATGCGGGCGAATGCCCAGAGTCAACAGTTGCAATTGAATTAAGGTCCCGGCTCGCCAGGTCCATTGTCTGGGTAATTTGTCCCATAAGTGGCAAAATGAAAGCACTCTCCACGGTTCTCTGAGCACCTGCTGTTGTGTCACTCATCACTGCAGATACAGAAAAGCTAGGGGAAAAAAGAGGAGGGAGTGGGAACAAGTGTTTCAAAGCCTGCGTGTTAAATTACTTTGTCATAATCAACTCAGATGTCACTGCAGTGGCTGTTTTCATGGGTATATAATGACAACGTCATAATCAACAGCTGCAAAAGAGGCCTTTGGTGTGAAACGCGTTTCTGAATATGTGTACTTCTGTCAGCAGAATATGGTGTAATTAATCCTCTGCATTCACAGTTACATGGATGTAATGTTGCACTGGTGCAACTGGAAGAGCCTCTGGACAAAGAAGTGAGTGTAAATGAAGGGTGGATGATGCACAAGTGGAAGTTTGCTTTGATTTCCAGTCATTAGAATGACATAATGCCCCAGAAAGTACGCATGAGGTGAAGCAAATTTTATCCATCTGAATGGTTGGAGCCTGAATCGATAGAAATACATGTTTTAAAAGAGAACATTTTCCAGATTAAATATTTATCCAGCACTGCCAAATTCGTTCAATAAATCAATTCTCCCGGACACGTTTACATTTCCAGTTGCTTTCTAGTAATGAAGCATTTGAAGCACAAACAGCCCACAAAAACCTTTTAACTCTCTCCTTCTTTGCAGCTCGTATTGTGTGGGAGTTAAGTTTGCACGAGGGCTCTTTAGCAGGCTAAGAGATGCATTTATCTGCGTAATGAACTTTGGACGCACGCTAACTTAATCCCAGTAATGCCTGCGAGAGTCAATTAGCACAACTAGATTCAGTGTGGTATTTATCTGATAGAGCGGACCCGGCAACTACACGCACCAGAACGCACACACACACGCACCATATTGACCATCTTCATCTTATCTTTCAGCTAATGGGACCACAGGGCCCATCATCAGCTCGGCTCGGAAGCGCGGCGTTGGGTTTTTCTGAACAGCCTGTGGGGAGTTTTGAAATTGAGTAGCTGTTGATTTGCAGCACTAACAAGTCTTTTAAGAGTTGCTTTTTTTCCCCCCTTCCTTCCCTGATCGTTTCAGTTCATAATCATATGAGTGTGTTGACCTGGATTCGCCTCAATCAAGCGCTCGCTGGATATTATCAGTGCGGCGCACAGGTGACAGCATATTACAAGACCTGTAACAGATACCTCCGGGATCTTCATCTCCCCTATGACAGAGTCTGCTATCCGGAGCAGGAGCCTGAATAGAGAATAATAAATGACAGGATGTGATAAGACGAGGCCGTTAGCAGGCACGGTCATGGTCTACATTGCCCTTCTTGTCTCTCCTGGGACACGTGCAAGCGTGTGTGTCTTTGTGCATGCATGAATCTGTGCGTGTGCGTGTGTGTGTGCACGTGCGCTCCAGCTGTGCTCTCACACAAGACCTGCTTAACTTTTGCAACAGCGTCGGTGGTGGCCATTGTCTTGTAGCAGGCAGCGCACTGCGGGTTACAAAGGTCTCTATCTGCCTGCTTCCTCATTTCTTATTCAGACCCACAGGGACGGAGGGTGGAGGGGAAGGGGGGGGGGGGGTGTAGTGGGAGGAGGAGGAGGTGTAGCAGGGGGGATAACTGAGAGGCTGATGGAGACTAGGTGACAGGTTGGAATGGGCCATCAATAGATCCATCAGGCGGGTAATTTGGAGCGCGCTTAACATACATCAGTGGAGTCGCAGGAGCTGGTATCTGTCTTGTCGTGGAATCACAGTAAATAACAGTTAAAGATGGTGTCAGGCCTGACCTGACTGACCCCCCCCCCCCTTTTCTAACACACACATACACAATCAAAGCCACGCACACACATCACCAAAAAACACTGGAACGAATTCTCACTGCAGCGTGACACAGATGCTTTTGGATGGATACATTTTGTCCATTGAAAATATGTATTTAGGGGATTTTTGCCACAGTTAGACTCGCATGCATCAAAAGCACAACCTTCACCATCGACTTTGTATTAATTAGCATGTCACTAAAAATGTTGATTGTGTCACTAAGGTAGAAGGTAGAAGCTTTTTTCACATAATAAAGATCTTTTACAGTAACCCTCTATGAATTCTTTTTTAAGGTAAGTTGTAGTTTAGTTTACTATTTATCCCCTTGTCGCAGGTTGTAGCATAAAGCAGCATGTTTGTAATAATATAAAGACTCGCGCGAAAAGATGATTCTCTGGAAATAAGAAATTTGAGATCGTAAGTTTTGACAAATGACTCATCTCGTTTGACAGAGGAAACCGGAGAACTTCCCGTTGGAGTCACTTACTGGAGTAAAATCAGGTGTACTTTACTTTGGGAGGCAGACAGGCGGGAACCGTCCTGACTGAGGGAGCAAACCTGCTCCTCATTGACAAACAGGTTGGAGCATCTTTCATTGACAGTCAGAAAACAAATGCTGCAGCTTCTTTGAAGCTGGTGAGCAACTCCAGAGGGCAGGCAGATGAGCCTCATCCCAGTGGAAGGTCTGGTGCTGTGTGTGTGTGTGCGTGCGTGCGTGTGTGTGCGTGCGTGCATGTGTGTGTGTGTGTACCTATAAAAGTGAAGCACCTTAGGCTAACTGCTGTTCCTGCCACTCACACTCTCAGCTAACCTCCTGAACACACACCATCCAGCCTTCAAGGTGTCATTTCATATTTGGGGGTAATTCGGGGGGACATCAATGGAGCTTGATGTCACAAAAAAGTCATTCATCATACTAATTACACAATATTCATAAACACCTTCATCCTCCCTTTAACATCTAAAGAATCAACTTTTCAGTCAATTTGTTTTATCCGCCTCGTTCTTGCTTGTTAAAACTTTCAATCGTGAACATTACGTCACTTTTCGGTTGCAGCACGAATACACCTTGTGGCCAACATTCAGTCTTTGTTTAGCAGTTGGGAAGATGCAAAATGTACAAGTGTTGGCTTCACTGTAATACAATATGTAAACAGATCAAGTGGCATGACCTCTGGTCAAATTGATCTGTTTTAGAAACATTAAAAAATGTTCAATTCATCAATCTCAAGCTGTGCACCGGTGCAAATAATAACAACGCAGAAGTGACTTATTGTGGTAAAAAAGAGGTCTGTGCAGAATGCTTCTGGAAAAATATGAAGCAAGAAAATATGATTGAAATCAAATCACACTGGTTTATTTCTATGTATTGTGAAGAAACTAACACCAAGTAATAGAAATATCCTTCAATAAGTTTGTTATTTCCAGCTTCCAAGTGTTTCTGTGAGTGTCCTACATAACTCAATGGTGCCAGAGGAGGTGTTATGAGGTGAAACATGAAAACCGTTACCTTTCCGCTGGTGCCATCCTGTTGGAAGGAAAAACAGAGCAGCTCGTGTGAACAGCCTCACATTGAGAGCGAGAGCAACAGGGTTTATTTTAGAGGCACAGTTTTTGGAGGTGGACCACTTGACATCACAGATTATTGAAGTTTCACAGCACAAACTCACCGGGGAGTCGGCTAAAGTCAACAGGCCAGGTGATGAAAATTAATAGTGAGTATGCTCCCGTCTTTTGTAGTGTCTTTGATGTAATATGCTCAAGGCATCTGACCAGCAGAAAGCAGTTTGCCTTTGAATTCCTCTTCACCTTGCACAGTTTTACAGGAGAGCCGCTCTCCCTCCAAACCACAAGTCACACATTTTTGGGGTGTAGAAAAATAATCTGCGAGAAATGAGTCCGAATCTGACGAGTTATCAAACAGAAATTTGACTGCAGAACATTTTATGCAGGATTTAAACAGTTTTTCCTCCGATGTGTTAACAGCTTCGCCTTACAACCTATTTTGCACCACGGACGCTCGGTCTGACTTTTTAGTGGAAGGACTCGAGCAGTCAGATCAGGGTTTTCTAACTGTGAGACACGAGTGCTTAATACCTCACTTAACCAGACAAACACTGAGGGATCCAAGTGACTTGTGACCATCATGGTGGTATCTGCACCGCCAGCTGTGCGTCTTCCTCTAGGCCTGCTGAGGAGTTCCGTTTCTTTGTGCGACGCTCAGCCAAACGAGCCTCGGATTTTCATTTGTGGCCTCAAGTCTAAATACAGACATGAAGTCAATTGAAATACCGTCTTCGGGGATCAAGGACACAGTTTTATGAGGTCACTTGACCACATACTACAAACCCACAGAAGGCTTACTGAGTTTCAGTCTGTATTAAACAGCCACCATAATCATGTCCAGTTTGGCTCGAGACTGAACACGAATGTGTGTGTGTGTGTGTTTTTTTTCAGTTCGGCCGTGGTCATATTTTCCGACAGGGCAAACTAAATTAGTGGGAAGAAAAATCTCATCACAGGGGCTCTCTTGAGGCTCACTCGAGATGCATTTGGAGCTATAAATGCAGCTGTGACATGATTGAATCTGGACGGATACTAATTTAAAATTACGATGGGTGAAAGTTTTAAAAGGAGAGTTTCTGTATTTATATCTGACCAACAGAGGTGATACACACATTTGTAAATTGTTCATTTTCTTTGCCGAGTCAGTAAACTTCCGAGTTACACCAAGCTAGCTTCTCACGCTGATTAAAGTGATGATGCTGATATCACACTTTAGCTTTTAAGCTTATTACAGCGGTTAAGCTTTTGTTTGTCACAATAACTGTGCTGTTTATGCTTTCTTCAGCTCTGCTACAAAATTTAGAGCTCATGTTAACTCACAAGCTTTTGCCAACTTCATTTTGGGTCTTTTGCTGTATTTAGCTATGACGCTACAATCTGCTCCGATGCTAATTGTTCCCATGGCTAACCGAAGCTGTCGTGCTACTGTTCGCTCGAATTTGAACTTTTGCGATGAGATTCACTACATGAGAATAGTTCTCTGCTTGTTTTCTGCTGTTTCAAATCTCTGTCACAATTCACTTTTGGCAAGTTTGAGCTCTGAGTTCAATTTGCGAACTTCGATTTCAAGCATTTCAGCGTCTTGGTCCTTTGGCATAGTGTGATTTACTTAATGTGACTCAAGAAAGCTTAGGAAGCAGTCAAAAATTCTAGCCAGCACTTTTGCTCCGCATATAAAAGAGTAAAACTACAACTTGTATTTAGATCCATGACCTGTGAAATCAGGTAGAAAGCGTCCCATCTTTAACATGCAGCAAACAATAACAGCGAGCAGGGCCACGCTGCCACTCCGTGCTGTTCTCCTTTATCGTTGAACTTGTTACAGTCCTCTTGGCCCTGCTTTAATTAAACCCCATTAGCTAGTCAAGGTTCCCTCTACACTAATACTATTACTCTGATACAATTTGGCCTCTGCTTTTAGCTTTAAGTGTGTGTCGCTACCTTAATCAAAATTGTCAGTTTAAATGAAACTACAGCTGGAGTAATTAAATTTAATTGGATCTTGTCACTTCTCATGCCGGCGATGTTTTGATCCTTGTTGAGTGTTTGCTGCCGCCGCTTCACACTGAGCATTATTACACTCGGTGTCCTCGACCTTGCCGAGACCAAACCCATTTGAAGCTGGCCGAGGCTGCAAGCGCTTTGAACCCTGGACATTGGATGAGTGTGAGGGGACTGTCTTCATTTCCTATCAGATCTGCAGTATATAAAGATATGACGCAGAAGTCCTGCCTGATCCTAAATTACACACCCGTCGTTCACTTTGTTTGAGCTTTTCAGGTACAAGGGCGGACGTGAAAGAGTTTGAATCAATTGGTTGATTATATATAATTCTTGGTCTGCACTTTGTCCTCTGTAATAATGTTGAGGGGATGAACACTTGTTGCCTGTTTACTGCTGCTGTTGGAGCATATGTCTGTTGAGCAACATGTTCAAGATGCAACTAACATTGGTAATTTATACTGGGAATACACTAGAGATGATTGGTTTGTATCAAAAAAGAAGATGACTGTTGATTACAAAAAAGGGAAATGTACACACAAGTGGAACAAATATTTTAACCAATTGCAATTAATGGCCAGACTTTCTTTTCGTCATTAGAAAATTGAAAGCCCCTCTTGATGGTCCATCAGGTTGTGATGTTGCCCTTAAATTAGGAGGACCAAGGTTTGAATCCTGGTTGTTGTACAGAATGTGTCTGATATAACAACTCGTCAAGTGAGCAGCGATAAAAAAAGGCAAGTTTTCAGTAATACATTTCTAAACAATTCTTTCTTTCTGTGATTCTGCTTATCAGCCTGTCAAGTAAAACAATTTCTTCTTTTGCTGTTGTTGTAGAACAATTTGAATTCATAAAATTAAAACTGTTTCTCATGGCAGAAATCCCGTCTCAGAAAAGCAGTTTGACTGCAATCTTTTTTTTCCCCCCAAACGTTTGGATGGGTCACGAGGGAGACTATAATGACTGCTGTCATCGCCATACGTTGTGCTTAAAGCAGAGAAGCCTACAGAAAGCCAAAGGTGGAATAGCTTTGCCGCAGCGCTGGATTGGCGGCCAGGTATTTGTGTTGCCAGAGGAATGAAAAATCTAAACGGAGTGGTCAGGATGGGCTTGGCAGTATTGGAGTGACCTCTCAACCTCCAGACTAGGGAGAATATGGAGGAATTGAACATGCAGCCGTTCTACCTAAGGCAGGAGCGGCGAATCTTTATTCACTGAGAGCTGCTTGCTGCTAAAGCACATTCCCTTTCAATCCATTAGAGCTCACCGTCCCCTTCCCCTTCATCACACAGCGCGGCCCCTAATTTGACAATGACAAAGAGCCACTTGCAGATTTTAAATTTCATAATTTTAATCTGTCAAGTCTGACATTTAATTAGTGGCTTCCTAACCTGTGTCTGCCTCGCTCTCTGAAGGGCACCGTTTGTTCTGAGAGCGCCGTGCAATCTCTCTGCAGAGGAGAAGAGCGAGTGGATTAATATATATGTACATTACCAGCTGCTGCAAAGACAATACACAGAGAGGGAGGCCATTAGGGCCTAATACAGACAGATGAGGTTAATAATATTTGGGAAGTGTTGCTCTATTAAGCAGAGCACTGATTAAGACCTGAGTGGGATCCCCCTTTCATGAGGCGCTGATTGGGAGAGGGGGGCCGCCTTTTGTTCTCCCGCTCCGGCAAAGAGGAGCGAGGGAACGAGGAGCAGAGGAGGAACAATGTTGGCCGACTTTGTGCTGGAGCTGACAATGAGGAAAGGCTTAATGAGAATCTTTACAGACCTGGACGGAGGTTTATAGAAGTCCGCCGCCCACTGATAACTTCATTACAGCCGCTGAGCAAACAGATGGAGCCAGCTTTGGGGAATCTTTGAGGGTCTCCTGTCTGAGGGAAGGTCTCCCTGATTGCTTTCAGTTAGCACTCGATTCCTTTTCTTAGTCACTGCAGATAATGTTCAGACTGACCTCATTAATTTATTTCCATCATTATGTAGCTCGAACCGCCAGGATTCGGAGGGCCCTGGTTTGGGTCGGAGATTCTTCCCTGTGAACAGCCAGCTCGGTGGAACACTGTTTCACACAGACAGCTCCGGTGGAGCTGCTATTGATTTTAAAATCAATAGAAAGTGAAGGGAGATGGGCTGAAAATGGCTTGAAATTGGCCAAGGAGGGAAAATGTCAGGTGCTCCAGGTGCGTGCGTGCGTGCGTGCGTGCGTGCGTGCGTGCGTGCGTGCGTGCGTGCGTGCGTGCGTGCGTGCGTGCGTGCGTGCTAGTGGTATGGGTAAAATGTCAGCATCCAACTCTATTGTCATAAATATTTTCACTTTTTCAAGAATTTAACTTCACTTGAAGTCTTTTAACGCATCGTTCCTCTTTCAACTCTCTTTCAACAGCTCCCAAAAAGTTTGTGTGTTCGTCTTGCGGCTTTTACTAAGTTGTTATTTAAGATTATCATGAACAAACCACCAGATCAATGAGGAAAGACTTGATGTTTTAAAAGTGTCAGTAATCATTGGCAATTTATTGTGTCCTCTCTGGCAACGGGCCCTCATGCACCTTCATGAGTTGATGAGACAGTTGGAGAGAGACAAAAGGAGAGGGTGTGTGTGTGTGTGTGTGTGTGGGTGGGTGGGTGGTGGTGTTGGGGGGTGGGGGGGGCTCGATGGTATGTGGAGGTGAGCTCATGCGAGGAGTGAGGATGCCTTCCTGAGGCCCACTAGTGGTGGCGTCTTGCCTTTTCAGCTGCTCCATGTGAGTGAGAAAGCAGATGATGATGATGACCACGAATAGAGGGGAGAGATTAAAGACTTGGAGACGGAGCAGTTCTACACGCTCACACTGGACGCTCACTCTGCAGGGAAGGAAGATAATAGAGGGAAAGACAGGCCCACCTGTTTAACACCGATAAATCATGTGTGCGTGCGTGCATGCGTGCGTGTGCGCGTGCGTGTGGGTGTGCGTGTGCACTGGTGAATGTGTTGACCTCTCCCTCAGAAAAAGTGCTGAGAACAAACGGGACGCCTCTGAGATTTCGAGCAGTTTGCCAAACTTGTGCCCGTCTGGCTGCATCCTAATCCCCGCTCTTTGTGGTGAAGTTCAAATTTTTTGTCTGCATTTCATGTGCAAAAAAGGGGGAAAAAAACCTGACTACAAGTGGCTGTTTGTGTTTCACTTGATCGCGCGTTTCCCTTGACAGTGTTCATGGAGAGAATTAGAGAGCTGGTGAGATAATCACATGAATAAAATGCAGCCGGTAGCTCATTACAAACCCTATTATTCATTAATTAACATTATTAAAACGTCTAATAGACCCCGGCACTCCTCCCAAGCCCCCCTGCCTCTTTTCAACTAGGTCCCTGCTCCTCGGTCCCTCCCGTTCCTCAACATGAAAAGAATAGCACATCAAACGAGGCCTGGTTTCAATGTGTTGGGGATTTGCAGGTGTAGAATCACACTGCGCTGGGGATCCGCTTGTCGGTCGCGCCGCGCTCTACACTCTTTCGGCCTCGCCGTGACACACGCCGCTCAATCGTGCCATAACAAACTCCTCATTAGGAGTGGGGTAGAGAACTGGGCTGTGCGCTCCCTAATTAGGTCCCCATCTGAAACTTTCTGTCTCCCCCTCATATCCCCCTCGTCCTCCCTCCCTTCGACCGTGTCCCTTCATCACACGGAGAAAGACTGCTGACATTTATGGAAGGCAGTTTAATCAGCTGTATGTGCAAGAGATATAAGGGAAACTTTATGTCTGTGATAAGTGCATACAAAAGAAATACACTTCTTTAGTCCTCTAAAGAGGCTGAGCAGTGTCGCTTGTTAGGACTTTGTGATATATAAAAAGTCTGTTACGAGCGTGTCCGTCTTTTATAAGCAACTAAGCAACAACATCTTTCAAACTTTGCAGCTCTTTTGTGTGCAGTCACGTATTAAAATGCACAAATTCCTCCCTGCGATGCAGAAAAGTGCCCGATTAATTTGGTTACGTGGCGGAGGCCAATATTCAACTGAGAGAATAATATCTATCAAAAGTTTTTAATTGTGTTCCGCGGTAACGCGATGGATTAAACATGCATAATATATGTGAGCGTGCCGCAATCTGGGGGAAAATGTTTCTGTCCCCGAAATGTAATGATTATCATGCATATTCAAATGTCCAAGCAATACACCTTAGTTAAACATTAATACCATAATTTAGACACAATCGGTTTAATGTGTCCAGGAAAAGAAGCATTATTCCTCATTTTGTTCTCATTATTTTCAAATAAACAGGACAGTGCGTGTTGGAGAGCGGCGACCAAACAGTCAAATGATGAATATGTAGAAACTCTCAGAGATATTAGTGGGCTTTAAACTACATCTTCTGATTACTTTTTCCTGCTTTTAAATACTTGATGTTCCAGTTGTACTATGACCTTAAACAGGATTTTATTGGAACACAATATCCATAACATTAAGGGAGTCTTTTATCATGCTGAGAGGGACACCGGCTCCTTGTATCCTTTAGTGGAGTCTTTGCACATTAAATTACATTAATATTTCTATTTGTGGCACCACATTCATATGTAACACAATACAGCACATGCATATTGTATAACGCTAAAAACAAATATTTTCTCTTGGGATATTTGATATTATAATTCCTTGGTTGTTTTTTGTTTTTTTTTAACTGAATTAATTTCCCAAACACAGACGTGCGCGTGGATAAAGAAGGACCGTAAGAAAACCCAGCGAGCGAGGAGAAATATGAGTATTTAACAGAAGATGATCTCCTTCATCAAAGCTGCTTTGAAAAAGATTGGTGATGTATTAGTATGGAGACAGCTTCCCCACTCTTAATCTCCCATGCTTACTTCTCACTCTCACTCCCCCCCCCCTTCACGCAGCATGAGTGATGCTCCTTGACAAGTAAATCACAAAAGAGGTGGCATTTCCCCCACGTGGCTGGAGGAGCAGCATCCTCCCTTCAGCCCCGTCTCCCTCCCTCCCTCTCTCTCCTCCTTCCCTCTTTCTTCTCTCCTCTTCCTCCCGTCCTCCCCTGATTAAATCTGCTGCTCCCTGCAGGATTATTAGGATTCTAATTCAATCTGAATTTCAGGAACTTGTTTGCTTGGTTACCTGTCACAGCATATCAGCTTGTCATATTAGTGGTGATCGTTGGGCTCTACCTAATCTGCTTTAAACAATTTCATTGGGTGCTGGTCTATAAATCATTCCGTAATGGGATTGACACGCGCGGGCTTAGCTAGGTAAACAAATCAGCTTTGTTTTATGTTAGGCAGCAATGAACTTGGCTTTATCAACTTCCCATTGATTCACACACACCACAAGGTCAAAATCTCTCCGGCTGCTCATCAGTGGGAGTAGGGGTCAGCACTCAGCAATTAGAATACGTATCAAATAGAAGCAGAAGAGCCCATCACATCCTGCTACCAGCGTGCCTCTCTGCAAAGCGTTAATTCATTTCCTATCAAAGTGAAGGCATTTCAAAGTAAAGCTTTGCAGCATTTGGAGGGGAAGTACTCTTTATGGGAATTTGAAAGAGAAAATAAAATGAGTTTGTAGTTTATTGACAGGAAGTCCCAGAGGCAGCTTAAAAACTCATTAACTTTCAAAACTAATTCAAACGTGTTGATTAACATCTAAAGGGTTTCAGCTCCTTTTTTCGCCCCCAACACACGGATGATTCCTTTTTGGACCAGTGTTTTTTGGATTTCGCTGACGTACTGCGCTGAAAGTCCTCGTTTTGACCTGTTTGGATGATTCAAATGGAACTTTGATTAAGCACATCACAACCTCTTCGCGCTTATTTTGCGAACAGTTTTGAGACGCTTCGCAGTTCAAAACCTCAAATTAAGGAGCAGTCTGACAGAATTTCATCTGCGGCCACAAATACTCCACAATATCCTGCTGCAAATAACCTCAAACTTGTTTAGAGCTGTTTATTTTGCAGTTTTTTATCTCAAATTCTGTTCATGGGTGTGCAAATACTTGTGCAAAAGTCTCCATTTCCATATTTTTTTCATTTTGTCTGAAAATGAAGTTTAACACTCTGCGTTATATTCGGTGTTTGCATTCAATGTCAGGCTGCTTTTGGAGAGCCTGCTTCCTTACCAGCTACTGAACACGATCAAACTTGTATGTTTATAACCTAAACAAGGAGACTCTGGGAGGCCAAACCTGTGCCAAGGCACCTGTTGACCTTTGACCTTGCCCTCCACCTTCGACACTCTTTTGACTCGCCACAGAGCTGCACATTCTGTGGCAACCCTGTGAATAAGGGGGGAAGCTAAAAAGGCAGCGACACCATCATGTGATGTCATGTAGCGGCAGGGACACGACAACTTTGGCTGGCATTGATCATCTGGTATGTGGTGCTGTAAACACAAAAAATTAGGCGAGCATCAATGTTGCCGTGACCTTGTTGTTGCTTTTTTTAGGAATACTGCAAAAAGACAAGTGTTAGTTTGAGAGGAGAAATGTCCCCAATAAATAAGACTTAGACTTAGATTTCTTCTGTCTGGAGCGCACAAAGGAAAAGCGAGAGAAAGAGAGAGAGAGAGAGAGAATGCGGGGAGGAACAAATAGCTGTGAGCTGACCTGCTCAGCAGCATGTCATGGGATCTTTTCACACCAATACATCTCCCTAATGCAGGCAATTTCCTGCAGCTTTTCACCCTAAGAGGGGATTTGACCTCTGTGGCCAACACTTAAGGCAAATTCTAATGTTTGCCAATAAGGAGGGATTAAGTCAGTCCGAATAGGTAGGACAGCATGTGAATGTGTTTTTCTCGCAATTAAATACAAGCACCAGAATTTGAAGATTTACGCAGACGCACATTATCGATCAAAGATGTATAATTTTGAGGCACATTTACAGGTAAATTCATGCATTGTGTCTTCAGGGTTGACATGGCCGTTCCTAAAAGGAGTGGGATCACGGGATCAGGGCAGCTAAGACCTTGTGGTGTGTGTGTGTGTGTGGGGGGGGGGGCATGTTTTAAATGCACATGAAATGACGATCCGGTCTGTCAAGTTAGAAGCGGCTTTAAGGGAAAAAGTGGTGGAGCTTGGATGAATATATATCTGCCAAAAGTGGCTGACAAGTCGTGTGGAGTAAACACAGACGTGTCAAAATGTGCGCATTGATGTTTTTGGGATAGTTTTTTTCTTTCTTGCTGTTTTTCATATTTGTGTGCAGCATTTTGGGGAGAAAAGTTTTTACCACTTGAAAACGTTTCAAATCACAGCTGGCATGTGGAGGATAATCTTCTCAATTACACATGTCTCTGTTTCGGAGCGTGATAGGCTCTTAGCCCTCGCCTGCATCCGAAAAAGCTGCGTGCCGCTGTTGACAAAGAGAGGTAAACAAGAAGGGGTGGGGAGGGGGGGAAGGGGGTGGGGGGCTCACCAAATCCTCCAGAGGCCTGGAGGGGAAGCCACACAGCCCAAACTCCTTTCACTCCTGAGCTGCGAAAAAGCAGCTGCCTTTAAGGCTGTGCTCAGGAGAGACTGACAGCAATTACAGCTCTCGCTTTCTCTCTCTCTCTCTTTCCCCCCCCCCCCACACACACACACACCACTCTCGCAGCTTGCAGAGAGCCACTCGATGGGAAACCACGAGAAAGGAATGAAAACCTCCCCTCCTCCCGTGTCTCGCTTTCTCCGAAAGAGACGTTTACCTCCACCTCTTGGTGAGGCAATGATTGTTTACTTTGAGTGATGTGCTATTATGACAGTTCAACAAATCAATGTTACATAGGTTTGTGGCAAATGGTGGAATTTTAGAGTAATCCCATGTAAATTATTAATCCTTTCAGGGGGAAGTTGCAACACAGAGGCATGCAGCACATCTCTTACACACTCCAAGCTGACAGTTGCACTGCTGTGCCAAAACGTTTGACAGCCTGCACTACTTTAGATTTGTTAGGAAGACATTGGGGCTGAGTGTAAGTCTGATTCAAAAGATCAGTGCTATGTTTCGTGCATGGATGTAATGGTTGCATGGATGGACTGCGTATCAATAAAACACACGCACAGAAAAGAGAAGAAGCTTTTGTGCCCATTTCAATGCTGGCTTTACAATGTGTGCATTGTAGCGTGCTTTCTGGGCTCCATATGTGCAGCAGCAGTTCATTTTCTCTGGGATCATATATATTGTGCATCTTTACCATCACAGAGATGATTACTTTGGCACTTTTATTGGCCAGAGAACATAGGGAGTCCACGAAGGATGATATGAAAAACATGGCAACTGAAAAAAAAACCCCAGAAGAATGACTCACTGACAGCTCCAAACCATTTTAAAACTAGAAATAGATCCAGAGTAACCGCTGAGGTGTATTTGCCTCTATTTTCCTCTACTTTCCTCCCTCGTCCCTGTCTCAGCCTCCTCCCCTCCTTTTGGTGGTCAATGCGAGGATCACGAGGTGAAGAAGAATCAGAGTGGTACACATATTACTCTCTGTCTCCCTCCATTGCTTCCTGCCGCTGGTTGACAGGGCCTGTCTGGTCTAACCTGGGTGGAAAGTGACTCTAATTGTCATCTCCATAGACAAGGTTCTGCAGCCATCCGGGAGGCACGGGCAAAATATACTTAGCTACTTTATCATATAGACAGAGCCCAAGCAGGGAGGCACCTTATTGACATGGACTTTTATGCAAAGGTAGACTTTTTGAATTGGCAGGTCACGTCACGCGTCGCCGAGCATGCATACCTAATGAGAACAAAGCCTTGCACGTCCTGGCCGAGACACAAGCATCTGACAGGGAAGGTTTGGGAGTTCAAGGAAATATATATATTTCCTGCCTCATCTCCTGGACCCGGGCTGGTTATGGATGATTGTGTTAGCTCGGAGGAGGGAATTTTTACCAAATGTTCGGTGCTGAACAGCATTAGTGTGAGCCTGATATTGTGTCATCTTCAGCTGCAGCATGCACAGAGAGATCTCCTTCACGTCAGAGCTGAACGCAGGATTGATCCAGGAGTGACGTTTCAAAACGGTCGATCAGAGCAAAGAATTAACCAACAACAATTCATGCTTTATCCCCATTGTGGACAGAGGCGAAAGTAACACATTAAAAGTGGTTATTTCAATGTTCAAGTATTTTCCTGTATGTAGGAAATGGTTCTCGTGCAGAAGCCGCAATTTTAATTATTACTGACTCATTATTCAAACTATTTCATCAACAGATTTTAAAATATTTTATGACATCTTAAAGAAAATTTATCTTCTTTTTCTTTATTATGAGAGGAAACGCAGTTGATACATTTGTAATACATCAATTTCCTTTACAAAACAAATGACCACAGTAGGATTTTTTGAGATATCTGCATTATGTGTGTGTGTGTGTGTGTGTGTGTGTGTGTGTGTGTGTGTGTGTGTGTGTGTGTGTGTGTGTGTGTGTGTGT
>JASSRZ010000023.1:16601286-16619242 GCA_032164315.1 Malacoctenus gilli | reverse complement strand
CCTCTTTCTAAATGGCCGTGCGCCGGCGCCCCCCCCCCCCCCCGCGCGCTAACTCGGCTCAGCTTCGACGACATATGGGAAACTTTTTCAGCCTGATTGCTCCAATCTGATTAAGGGAAGTTCTGTAGCTGCCATTTATCGCTGCTGTTGTGAACCAGCGGGCAGCTGCGACGCTCCGACCCGAACTGGAGCGCCCTTTTTCCTCCCGCTGCCTCTCCGGGGCTCCGGGTGATCCATTAGATCCCGTCGGAACTCCTCCGATTGTTCTAACTGCCAAGACGGCACCATGAATCAAAACCCCTGGCAGACGGACAGATCTCTCCATAATTGCTCGCTTCAAAACAATGCCATGCCCACTTAAAGCTGGAGTGGTTTATGTTCACTTAATTTGGAGCCGAAGAGAAGCAAAAAGATTGAGGACGGAAGAGAGGGGGGAAAAAAACTTTCCTGCAAAAAGCAATTTTACATTAAATTAATGCAGTTGGTTTGGGTTCAACAAAAGGGGGACTTGGCCTGAGGAGGCGAGCGGCGAGGGTTATTAGAGCATTTAGCCGTCTCCATACACAGGAGAGAAATGAGCCTTGTGGCCTTTGTGTTATCTAATCTCGTTTGCATTTCCTTTCAGCATCATGAAAGAGAAATGTAATAGGCTCCTGATTGTGTTTGTTTGGTGAAATTCTCATTTAGGGCTGCTGTGGCGACGTGCCTCGGTGAATAATTCTCTCCAGGCACCATGTTTTGTGTGTTTACGGCCCACGTGACGGCACGCATGATCTACGGGGTGTTATGAGACGAAGAAAAACTGCAGTTTAAAACCCAAAAAGTAGATCAAAATCAGGCTTACTACATGCAAAGCCAAAAGAAATGAGGGTGAATTTATGCAACATCACCACTTCGTTCTCTGACATCAGAGCAACTCGGTTCGCATCTCGGCGTGATTGACTTGCGGAAGCAAAGCGCGGGCCCGGTGACAAAAGAGACGGGAAATGGACATGGAGTGGATGTGACATGATGCGTGCCAATGCCCCCATTGATCAGTACCATTGACATCCCTTCCTAAACCCAGGAAGGTGGGTTTGGAGTAGGCAGGCAGCTGAAGGTTACCGCTCGCTGTCACAGCTCTGTCCAATCGCATTACACATCATCACGTCGGCGGAGCCGCTCGCCTTCCGAGCGTGACGGACAGATGACAATCATCTCCGCTCTATTGTTTCTCCCAGTCTCCTCATCTCTAGGATAACTCAGGTTTTGTTCCCATTTATATCTTAAAAAGTGTCAAACTATATTGTTGGTAAAAGTGTCAGGCTATAATATCTCTGGTTTCAAAACTTTCGCCAACTTAATGATGATTAATGGCTGCATTTCGCTTCCCAGCGTTGCCAATTTTCACTTTTCGGCCTTGCGATTTCATACAGCCGCTGATTTATAGCCCGAGGTCGGTCAGCGAAGGTGTTTGTGCCGGCGGTGGCCAATGGGCTCTTTGTGTTTATGATGAGGGCAGAGGATGGAAAGGTGATTTAGGTAGACAGCAGGCCTGCTTCTTCTCAGCGCAAAGCTGCAGCAGACAGGCCATTAACAGAGGTGACAGGGAAAAGCGGCGGCAATGGCTTTGATTCTGATTTACACCACCGCTGAAAAACCCAAACAAATTAGAGGAACAAAATAATACACAGCAAGAAATAAATCACATTAATGATTGGGCTTTGAACGACACTCAGACATGAAAGCGGGTGGCGGCGAGGGCATCTGGAGGAGAAGATGGCAGATTATGAGATGATATTAGGAGCTGTCTTCAGAGAAAGGCTGAGAACAATCAGGCAGCAGCAGTAACGAGGAGCAGGTCTTTGTTCTTCTCCCCACTCAGTAACTAACATGTTGTTATTCAAGTCAACAGCCACTAGAACCTCGTTAGTAGGCCGAGCGGCTTACTGCTCATTAGCTGACAAAAGGGTGAAATCCATTGACAAGAAATGTGGCGTGTGGAGCTTTTCTTTTTTTTCTTTTTTGTGACGATATCGAGAACAAGAAATTTTAGAAATGACACACATGAAGGGGACACGCAACGTATCTGGACTTGAACTGAGGACTGTTTGAAACCGAAAGCAATGTTTTTCGTTTGACAGCGTTTCAATAAGTAGGTCACATGAGATAATTTGGCATTTGTCTTCTTTCAATGAATAATTGAAGATATAAAAACAGTAGTTAGGAGGGTGCCTTTTAAAACAGAAAGGACCACTTCATACACAACAGCAGCTTGTGTCGTACAAAAAATTGTTGTTGATTGTTTATCCGGATTAACAGTAATCAGACGGTGTCGTGTCATGCCAAACCTACGGGGGCAGCATCATACAAAGGAGCCGCTGCCTGCTCCACTCCTACCAGAGAGTAAGTTTTGTTCACCAATAAATCTGAAAAGTCACAATTTCAGGATTCCAGACATTTGATTTTGAAATGTCTGAGAAATCTAAAGCAAAGCAGCAAATTTTCCTTTTTTCCCCCACAGACTTTTTGTATTTCCGTTTGTTTTAAAACTTTTGAACAAAAAGATGCCAAATTAACCAATTCAAATGCAGTCAATGACAACACGATAAAAATGTAATTTTATTTGACGTTAAACATTTTTTTTAAATTGAGCAAATTGGTGAGTGGAGCAATAAATAGTGCTCCGACTGAAAGTGAAATGATCTCTCTGCACACCTGATAGATCGTTGCTGCTATAAACGCTGTGTGCTGCTGAATCGACTGGTCCGCGCTGTGCAGCGAGCTGCACTGTGGTCCCACTGTGGGCTCGAGATGACAGCACCTCATGCACGATCCTGTCTCTAAGCCTGCCGCCTTGTTCTGCAGGTTGGCTGTAATTCCAGGTCAGAGCTCGGCGCCGCCACACAGACATGCAGAAGTCATCACGCTTCTTTAACTGTACTTCAGAAATCCACTCCGACTACATTGAAACTGATTGAAGAGAGAGAGAAAAATCCAAATGATTTCCTACAGTGACATTTGACAAGTTAGTCCAGGACATGTAGTCGGAAACTATATTGTTCCATCGTTGGAGCCACATGTCTTTAAGTGTATATTTACTTTCAGCCTTTGTAAGAGGAAAGAATTACCTCCATGTTTTGTTTAGTTTTTTTTAATCTCTCTGTGTTATAACAACCATGTAAACAGAATCAACCACAGCACGACCAAGAAAAACCACGAACAAGATCCTAACATGTGCAACATAATTCATTATTTTTTATGACCACAATCCTCCAAACATCTTAGACATGATATTCCAAAACCACACTTGAGGGCCGTTGTAACATTAGAACCACTGGCTGTAAATATTGCAGCGATGGATGAAGTGATACGTCAGTCCCTGAAGAGAAGAGTGTTTTTTCCCCCCTCCTGTATTTACAGCGTGGAATGCTAACAGAGCCGATGAGGGGAACATTTCTTCAAATGTGCACAACTTTGGCTGAGAAATGTGACACTTGTGCTCCCTGTCAAGTTACTTTAT
Organism: Malacoctenus gilli; assembly: GCA_032164315.1. Lineage (NCBI taxonomy): Eukaryota > Metazoa > Chordata > Actinopteri > Blenniiformes > Labrisomidae > Malacoctenus > Malacoctenus gilli. The sequence goes on along the minus strand of JASSRZ010000023.1, from coordinate 16,615,740 downwards.
CTGTTCAGCAACAAGTTTTCTCCAGTCTCTCGAATATACATGGAGGTAGCAGCCACTGGAGTTAACCCCTTCAGCGCCTGCTGACAGTATATTAGCTCCAACCGGGGCAGTTCTCCTCGCTGTGACAGTTTTCGCTTCCTTTCAGTACCCATTCGACGGCGTTTCAGAGAGACAGAAACTATTTTCAGATTCGATTTTCAGATTTTCGGTCTGCTGCTCTGCTGGCATTACGTCTCCCGCACATAAACATTATGACCCACTGCCAGGTGCTGCTTCTCAAGCCTGATCCACAGCCAGCAGAGAGCGATCCTCACAGGCAGCTGTCACTCAGGCAAACAGGCAAACAGCCCTGAGTTAGTTAAAGAGAAATGTACATATGAAATGTTGAGCTCGGCGTGGCGAACAGGTGACTGTCCTAAGTGCTGCTTTCAAACAGAGACGTCATTAGCTTTCATCGAAAAGCGGAAAGCTACACTCGGCCTCAAAAAACTGAAGGTCAGTTAAACTGTGGGAGGAATCTGGGACACAGAGGGGAAATACACATGCACAAGAAGGAAGCATGCAGGCTGGAATCAAACCAGCATCTTTGCTGTCAGGCAACAGAACCAAACACTTCACCACGTGAACGGTAACTCAGAACTCCAAAGTGCTGAGTGCTTTTTCCTAATTGGTCCGGAACAATTCCACGAAATGAGCGACTCAATGAGTCATTTTGTTGGCTTTCTTGCTTCCATTGCTTTTGGTCCAAATTCCACCAAAACATCTCACTCCACTCCAAATGTAGTGTTTTTATATTGTAATTTAAAGCTACACGTTTTTGCAGTGTAGAAACAGCCAACAAAGCAGACACTATTTGTGCATATTCTACATATTTTGAGGATATTTTCTAAATGAGGCCGCAGCAACATTGGCACGTTCCCATCAAAAATAACCCCTGAGCGATCTTTAATGAGGAGTTCGAATAAACAATGTGCTGAAGTCTGCGTAGGACGGCAGATCCAAGTGATGCACTCCCCTCCTGCCACTGACTAACTTGTATGTCATCCAGTTCAGTGGGAGCTGGGCTCCACTCACGCCTGTCCTCTCTGGGGAGCAGCGAAACAGAATCCCAGGCTTATACAGATATCCACACAAAGGACAGGCTGGTGCTGGCAGGTGGCCCCTGCACAGATGAGTGTGTTTTCTCTCTTAGGGTGTGTGTGTGGGGTGGAGAGGATGGGGGAGGGCGGAGTGCGCACGAAAGAGGTGACTGCTCACTTACAGGCGTGTTCCTCTTCTGAAGGATGATGCCTCCCGTAGGCGTAACACACAGCAAGGTGGGAGTCAGAGTGAGGCGGTGGACTGAAGACATCTTGATCTGTTTACGTCTGTGTTAATGCAAAAGTAGCCCCCCCCCCCACACACACACACCCATGTCACATGCATGCACACACATGCATAGAAACAAGCAGTCAGACTCTCTGTTGTATTATATCAAAATTGAAAATAAGCAGGAGATGGAAGAGTGATTCTGACTGCATCTGTTTTGCTGGACAGAAACAATTGTAGAAAAATTGCATGCCCCACAAAATGTCACATGCATATAATGTACTGTATGTTTTAAGCAATGATGACCATAATTGCATAAAATGATCTAAGTCAGTGCTGTGTAAAATGCTAAAATGACTAGAATTCACAGTTTATGCTGTGGTATCTGATGTAAATACAGATAGTTGTAGAAACAAATCAGTATTTTTGTGCTTTACATGAACATAGTGCAATTACAGCACAAAGACTTTCTGCTCATTTATGTATTTGACTGTCTCTTGAACCTCCCAACAGCTGAACTTTACGACAGAAATGAGGAGAGAAAGAAATACTGTAAATGCAATTTATTACAGAATAAATGTGGTTTTCAAGATTTCCATTTTATATTCCACAGTGAATGATTTTTTTGGAGGAAGTACAATGGACTGTTTTTTACAGCGAGCAGCTTAAATTGACGCATTGTTCGATTCTGGGCCAGTTTTGAAATGCTGAGTACAAAGGAGTTTTCTCTCGTGGCTGCATGGAGGTGAGGGTAAAAAACTGGAATAAAAACAGTAACCGACAGACAATGGCAAAAGTAGGAGCCTGTTTTGGTCCTGTTTTTGCTCCTAAAGTGGTTAAATCAGCCTTATTTGTCAGTGTTGCCCCATCAGACTATTTTTCAATCATTCCACACATCCTGCTATTCAAACACACTCATCTCTCACTGCAACAGTCCCTGATGGCAGAATGTGCTTTTTGGCTCAGAGTTGACTTGCCAGACACACAAATAACACAGAGGTGCATTTATGGTATTTGTATAATCCATGAAGTGAAAATTACCGACTATTTAGATGAAAGGCAATTAGACAATTACGGCTAATGAGGCCAATCCTTTTCTTTCACCCCGAAGAGTCCGCGGACTAATTATCAAATTAAAGAGGGCTTCTCTTCTCGCGCTGACCCCGCGCTGTCGAGAAGGGAGGCTGCCTTTGGGAAAGGCAAACATTGGTGGGCTGTGTGGAGGCTGAGGCTGGAGAACAGGCAGGCAGCGTTTAGAAAGTGATGGGTATATTAATCACTGCTTAAGTTAAGACAGCTTTACGGTCTGCACGGTGGGCACACACACACGCACACACGCACACACACACATGCACGCACACGCACACACGCAAATGTCGCGGCATGTACAGACACTCTGCTGCTCGCTCCGTTATCCATCATGCAGGCCTCGAACAAGTGGCCACTGGCCAAACAGGAAACGTGTCTTTACCCACAGGATGCAGACCTGCTCACATGACCTGCAGACCCTCGATGCTGGAACTTCCTCCTTCAGTGGTCTCAAAGAAAGCACCTGACAATAACCGGGACTTTGTACTGTATATTTCCTTGTTACGTCGGCTGAAATTCCAGGGGGTGGAAGCAACACGTTGTGACACGGAGCGGCTGTGACAGCTTCATGCAAAGAAGCGTCTGTCGGGTTTCTACTCGGACTAATCAAACAGCGTCTGTTTTCTCTCTCACCGCTCGGAAAGCTGATGGGGCTCGATGGGATACCAGGAAAAAAAAAGTTTCCCCGTGTCCCCCCTTTTACGTGTCTGCTGCCAAGTGATCCTGCTCCTCGTGGTACCGAAGGTTTAGCTCCGAAGCTGCACTCCAGAAATTTTCATGGTCTGTTGATATCATCCCTCAATTAACTCGAACTTAACTCAGACCATACAATACCCACCGCTCCCTCCATCCCGCCCTTGTATCCTCTGTTCTTAGCTGGCTTGAGCTACAGCTGCACCTACTGGCAGCCGAAAGGCAACATTTGGACTGAAGTTCTTTATTACCCATCCACTAAAAACAGAATCTCTTTTGTGCATGAAACCAACTCCAAATGGACATAAACTTCTGACCATTTTTTAAGCCTTAAAAGAATGGAAATCGCTGGTTCCTATCAGGGGGTTTTTCCATGGAGGCCTTCCAAAGATCCTCCCTCAATCTTTGACCTGCCAACACATTACAGTGAAGCCAAACACTGGTGTGAACACACACTCTCTCTCTTCCATACAAAAGTACAATCCCCCCCCCCCCGCAAATAAAAGCAACACACTCTTTCTGAGGTCATCTTTATATTACAGTTTTCAAAGCCCCCCTCTGCGGGTTCTCGCGCCTTCCCATAGTAGTCTTGGACCCCAGCTCGAAAACTGCCCATGTAAATCACCGCTGCACACAGTGAAACATCTATAAAAGGCTCTATAAAACGGGAGTTTTCTGACAATGAAAGCTTTAACGGTCTCACACCTATGGCGTTTCTCCCACCACAGCTAAGACTCGTCATCTTAACTGCGGCTTTTCTTACATTTCCCACTCGGTTTCATTCCCCATCAAACGCAAAAGTCTTCCTCTGCCACCCATTTTACACTTTCAAGCGGAGCAAAGGTCGGAGGTCAAAGGTTGAAGAGAAGTTCTCCCATGCTTTGCTTCTCTTTTTTTCCCTCCACAGAGCGCTGCTACAGGTGCAGTCTGTCTCTGAAACAACTTAACGGCCTCCCCGCCTGCGAGGAGAGACCCCTGTGAGAAAAAAAACACGCACCCCTAATTGTTCCCCGCTCAGTGCCAGCGACCGGCCGAAAACACTTCTTGTTATTGCATCTCCGCACACTATTTTTTCAGTGGTGACGGCAGACAGAAGGGTTGGTGTGAGTTCACAGTCCCTCCCTCTATGACAGTAACTCCTCCTGTCACCTGCTTTCATATGGCGGGGGTGTCGGTGTATGGGGAGAGACTCCGGCTGACACGCCTGACACGGCTGGACCTAATGAGGACTGATGGGAGCCTGTCAGTGAGGTGACACATTAAGCGGCTTTGTCAGTGAGTTTTATGCAAAGCGCGGCCACGCATTTACTCGGAGATGACCTTCCCAAGTTCCCTAGAAGTCTTGTAGATGCAATACCGGGTCGAGTCCATATTTTTTATAGTCAGGAAGAAAAAATTGTAGGGGGGTGAAACACACACACCCCCGCGCATGCACTCACACACACACACTTTAAATTCCACCCAAAAAAGTTCAACTACAGGATAAAACACGATTGACTGAGTAGTCAATGAAGTTTGGTCTCGAAAGTGCAACGCAGCCTCACCAGTTTCCTCTTGTGAATAAAATACATAGAAACACTGGATTTGAAGTATGTTTGTTAGGTAAAAAGAAGAGAAACACTGAGTGTGCGTGAGCGAAAGGCTCAGTGGCCTCACTCGCTGCGATGAGACGAGATCTTCAAGGAAACTCAGGAGATGCTGGATTTTCTTTGTATTTATTTACCTCTGTGGACTTCAGGTATATTTTGTATATTTCCTTCCCGAAAAATAAACAAAAAACAAAAGTGCTCATCTCCTTCTCTCTCTCAAGGGAAACATCAAATATGTTGCATTTGTGCAATTTGGTTCCACAACTTATTTGTTTAAAATCACGCTTCAGCAGAGTTACTTCTGTGTCATTTCCAGCAGCAATTCAACAAGGGAAAGCTTTTAATAAATCTGCAAATTAAATAGTAACTTGTCAAGCGCTATTTACATCCAGCAATCGCGTGGTGAAAAACATTTGAACCTAGTCATTGAATGCAGATGTTAGGTTTCTAAACACAAGCCTCCAAAGTTGCACGGAAGTCCCTGAACATCATAACTCTTAAGAGTCGCTCCATCTAAATTAGAGATGAGGGCGGCTCCACGCTGTAACTCTCCAACATAGTCATATATTCCCATCTAGACTAGCATGGATTTATTTGCTCATTTGTCTAAATTGTGAGAGTAATTTGTGTAAACGTGCTTTTATACCTCCCCAGTGGTCCATAAATCACAAACTGCTCTTTGTGGCTCACCAACGTCTATATATTTTTTGTTTGTACCACTTCAGTCAGTCAAATATTGATTCATAGCGAGACAAATCTTACCTGCTGGATCCGCCGCGCTGTCAGTTGCGATATATGTGTTGGCCGCCAAGGTGCTGTTGCTCAAAGTCGCCGTCGTTACAGTTTGATGACTCTGCAGACGACCCCATTCCTGCAACAGTATTTCATCCAGGAGTTGACCCACAGGACGAATACTCACTGAAGACACAACATACAAGCAATGTGAAGGAAACTCCTTGTTCATTACCACTCACTGTACTCAGTGAATGACAGTAGACATGTATTTTATGTTGTAGCACAAGCATCGGAAAAGAGAGCAATTGATGCATTATTAAGGTTACACACATAGTCCACTGTTACATTTTGCCGTGTGCTTTCATTGTGGTAATTTACCCTGAGACATGTATTACTGCAATCTGAAGTGCCTAATGTGTGTTTGACAGAAACAGTCAAATAGATACATACACAACTAAAAGTGTTTATTTTATGTTCAAGAAAGTCTAAAGTAAAAACTTTAAAAACATATTAAACCGTTGTGTAAATGACAGAAGAAAGAGTCTTTGTGGTTCTATTAAAGGTTCTGATTTTTATAGCTGTGAAAAAACAGCTTTAATGTATCGCAGCTTTGACTACAACTTGTTCACCTCTGACACACCACATCACTTCCAGATGTGTGGAAACTGGTTTTAGACGGTCTACGCTGTGGTTTACTTGCAAAATCTCACTAAGAACACGAGTTAGTCAAAGACTTTGCAGTTGAGGGCTTTGGTTGCAACGTATGACGGAGTTTGAAAAGGAAAAGAAGCCGCATGGTAATCAAACTGGATATGAGACATTAGAGTTTAATTCAAAGCAAGTTTAAATGCTTAAAAGATGACCTTGAATTACTTCTTATTTGGCAAATGCTCTAATAGTCTGCGCTGTGTGTCTGGTTTTTAGTGATGACACAGAGGTTTGGGGGCTTTTTTGTTCCCCATCGAGGCAAATTTGAACTCTATCATCTTCCCAAGTGTGTGTGTGTGTGTGTGTGTGTGTGAGAGAGAGAGAGAGAGAGAGAGAGAGAGAGAGAGAGAGAGAGAGAGAGAGAGAGAGAGAGAGAGAGAGAGAGAAAACTATTCCAGCTTAGCAGCAGGAGTGGGAAAACAATTGTTCCTGACTGATTTTCCTCTAACCCCATAATGAAGCACATGTGTCCGGCTGGCCTTTCAACAAGCTGCAAATCTGTGCGCGGCCCTCTCTCCACTTGATTAAAGCAACAGCCACTCACCTGCTCCTCATTAGGAACAGACCCAGCTAAATAAGTTAGCACCTGTACCTTCCAATTCTGCATGCCTTCTACATGTATGTAATATTTGTGTGTATTAGGCTGACAGCCGCATAAATGATGGGGGTGGATTCAGACGCTGTGATGCTGCTGCTGGGTGTTGTGAGAGAAACGGAGAGAGATGGATGTGTGGAAGTGAAATGGGCGTGTGCATGTGTGTGTGTGTGTGGAGAAATAGCAGGGACATGTTCTGTGTTTGGGTCTTTTGAGATAGATGAGGAACCAGGATTGGGAACACTCATTAGCCATAATCAGGGTCCCTAAAGGAGAGCAGATGGCAGCATGGGCGCTAAAAAAAAAAATGAAGAATTTTTCCCCGATGTAGATTTATACACACGTGCGCGAGGGGAAGACAAGCGAAAATGACCCAGAGATGAAGAATTTAGTCATCTTCCAGGCCATCCAGAGGTGTGTGCGTGTATGTGTGTGTGTGTGTGTAAACAAAAACACATATCCACCGCGGATGCATGCAGGGGTAAATGTGCAGAGACATGCTGGTCATTACAGAACAACCCTAAAGGGCATTGTGTGGGATGGGATCATCAGAGCGCTGTTGTGTTTCTGTCTGGTTCCTGCTAACCAGTGACTCCTCTGACCTCTGCCTGCTCTGAATGGAAGCATATTAACACTCCAGGCTCTCAGCAACATTTAACCAATTTGGTAAATTATCGTGAGGCCACTTTTATAGGGCTTTCTTATTATTCAGAGGGAGGGGGAGTGGAGGAAGAGGGAGGGAGGGAAGGAGAGCGAGGGAGAGATAGAGAGTCTTGATGAAGGGATATGGGCATAAAGACCCTGCTCCCATTTACATACATTATCAGCCTTCGTCTTTCCTTGAGTCCCACGGAGGAAGCACCTGTTAGCCTCTTGCAATCTTCCCCCGCAACCCCTCTCACTCTCTCTCCCCCTCGTTCTTTCATCCCTCCATCACTGTAGCTTCCCAGCCTCAACCCCCCCCCCCCAAATCACCCCGCAAGCAGGTGTTCCCTGTCAAACAGCACAGATTCCCCTCGCAGCCAGCCGAGCGAGAGACCCCAGGAAAGAGGACTGACCAGGAGGCCAAACCGGGAACCGCACACATGAAGGACGAAGACTCAGACGCCTGTTGCTGGGGCCCCCACCCAGCGAGGGCAACGCTGAACCCAGGTGTTTGTTACCATCACTTCTTATTTACCCCGCGTGGACGTACAGTTGCTCCCCGGGCTTCGACTCACAACAAATTGCCGCAGTGGAGGGTTTGTAAAAGAGATGTCTGTTCTGTCGGCGGAGGGGTTAAAGTTAATTTGATCGGGCATGTGTACTCTGGGCGAGGAGCAGGGAACATCTGCATTCAGTGGCATGGCCCCATTTGTTGCAATTTTGGGTCTCATTTCCATTTGCAAGAGAGATAACTGCTCGCATATGGAAGCAATAGATAGAAGAGGTCAATGCAATTTCTTTCACTGGGGGATGAGGCGGGGAGGAATGCCCTCATGCAGTAATCTCAGTTGGCATAGGAAGAAACAAAACCGGGCGGTTGGGGGAGAGGAATTCTTCCAGTGCAGTGATTCCCTGATTCCTTTACCAGCCAGCGAGGATCCCACACTCCTTCCCAGCCCGCTCCAATCACTTCCATTACAACCGGTGGGCTCTGGTGGCTTGATGTCGGAGGGCACGGCATCGCTCAAGCTCTCGTTGGTCACAGCGTCTTAAATTGCTCACCGATAACTTATTGTGTAATACAGAGAAACCAGAGCCTGATTGATTAAACTGGCTCGTACGGCATGTAAGACAATCCACATGTCCTTTTTGCTGTTATTTCTGATAAATGGTATGCACCTTTTTAGTTTTTGATTCAGGAACCAAAGGTTTTCCTTCAGTTTTTCTCCAAACAAAAAGTGAAAATACTGAAATGAAGACCAGAAAAGGAAACCAAGAATGGATTAAAAAGAGATTAAAAAAGACCACACATTAAAAACATATTCCAAAAAAATGTCAACTCATCAGCCACGGTATGACCAGTGCATGCGTGCGTGCGTGCGTGCGTGCGTGCGTGCGTGCGTGCGTGCGTGCGTGCGTGTGTGTGTGTGTGGACTAGTGAAGCCTCGCTGAAATGCGTGGAGCAACACGTCGTTCAGTAATCAGAGCAAGGGCCAATCTAATCTCCATTTACTTTCTATGGAGGAGTCCAATCTTTTCCGTCATATTACTCATTCTAAACTCAATGTACTCAATCTGCTCAGCTCTGAAAACCCCCCAATAAGACAAGTTAAACCCCGAGCTGCAACTGGCATAAAGTCACCAGAGAGCAATTACGCTTTAACTTGAAAGTTAGCGAAGAACCAGAGAAATGTCTTTTTCCCCCCCATGAAGCCGTGACTTTGGAGACTAATCTACTTGAGTGCCTCTTTGTGTGCCTGTGTGTGCGAACATGCGTGCGTGCGTGCGTGCGTGCGTGCGTGCGTGCGAGGGAGTGTGTGTGTGTGTGTGTGTACATGTGATTATTTATGATTAAAAGCATTAGTGGAAAATCTGGAGGAGATATCTGGAAGCAGGAAGTGTTTGATGCGGATCAGTGTCGCGCTTCTCTTCCTGATTAATTATGTCCGGACTGAGTAACGGCTGAGGCGGGTCGCTCCTCACAAAGAGACAAGCCCTTAAACTTTCTTCGGTGGTCTTTGAAGTGAAATGTGTGTGTGTGTGTGTGTGGGGGGGGGGGTAAATCTGTTGTGGGTCCAGACAAATTGATTTATATCACCAAATTCTGAATTTTTAAAAGAAGGCAAGAGAAAGCGCTTGCTTTTGATCTTGTTTCTATCAGTGATCCAGTGAACATTCGAGGTGGGTTCCTTCGTTTCCACATCTGCTCTGGGTGCACAACTATGTCTCTGCCCCAGAATGTGACTCGGCCTCCTGTCTCCTTACCAGTGCCCCCTGAAGCCCTCATTTCCTGTTGGGAGTTGGCGGAATTGGATGAAGGACATGGCCGGGGGCCTCTGGGGGCCTGGATTAGGGCCTGCGAGAGCACAGAGGGCCAGTCTGGACACATCTCCATCCATCAAAAATATCAAACCGACTCGGGAACCGGTTCAATCGCAGCGGCGGCTGAGGGGAATAACGTCCCCGCAGCTAAAGCAGGTGCTTTTTATTTTCCTGGAAGGAACCTGAGAGCTGCAGATGAAACGCGGCTCTGGTTCAGGTAATGGCTTCAGCTGTAGGAACATTTTCACCTGAAGCGGCGGAACAATGGCAGCCCTCCATCATGTTTTGTGAGTGTTGGTTGGATTCGCGGAGCGGGACCCGACAGAGAGACGTCTGTGTGCTGAGAGGGAGCTCATTAAGAGCAGCAGTGTGTGTTTAACAGATACCAAGGGCTCTCTTTCTTCCAATAACAACTCATTAATGAAGGTTTGTGTGTGTAAGGGAATTAGAGCGGCTGTAGTCATGAATCATGAGACACATCAGTCTTGTATTATTGATCGGATCCAAAACAGCAGACTGACAGAGATAAACACAGCAGCAACATGAGAGGCAGGAAGAGCAACAGCTGTTTGTGTACATTCTCCCAGATGGTTGATGAACGGCTACTGAACAGGTATTATTCTTGACTCTCCACCAGATTCTGCCGAGCGTCCACGCGGGGACTTTATGAATTCAGTCGTTGGGCAAAAACATTATGGTGTGATTTAAAACTTTGGCTTTTTTCTGTCGATTTCACAGCCTGTTAGACTCCTGTACTTAAGCCGCATAATCTTGGGAAAACATGCGAGAGGCAATGCAATCGTAAAGCACAGCACCTGTGATATGACTCTGAATGAACTATGCAGCTAATGTCCCGATGTGTATGTTGTTAATGTCATTTTGATTGGCTTGCTGTCAGGAAACTCACAAAAGCGACTTTTTGACCTCAGCCACTCACAGGAATAATTTGGCACTTTTGCTTCATGTCCTCGAGAGAGATAATACTTTTTTTCACCCTCTTGCTCCTTTTGTTAACACCTACACTGTGTTTTGGTATAAGATATAAGGAAGGCATTTAATTGCCCCCAAAACATTCCTGCACTGTCACATTTGAACACCACAACAACAAGGTGGACTGATCCTGAATTAGCGAGTGTGGGATGGAAAAAGAGAGAGAGAGAAAAGAGAGAGCGAGCGAGGGAGAGCGGGAGGGAGGGAGTTGAGAGTAATCAGTTATCACTGCTGTGATTTATGGCCTGTTTTCACATTAAACATGTTATGTGTACAATGACAACACCCCAGTTTATTGCAAAATACCTGCCTGCTTACAATAAAGAAGTGTTCCATTTTTCTCTCTTCAAAGGATCTGCTGTGCTGCAGGGAAGGAAATGCAATTACAGAACAATAATAACATCTAAATGTAAAAAAGCAGGACAAATGTGGGTTGTTACGGGGGGGGAGGGAGGGAGAAAGGGAGGGAGGGGAGTGTGGGGAGTGGTTAATGGGCACTCGGCTTGGTATTCCCGTCTCAGAGATTCGGCGCCCAGTCGATTGCAGCGCTGTCCAACTCATCTCGGAGCTTCCTGTGCCTTATTACCTATCAAAACGTCCATCGTTTATTTTTTATGAAGTTCTCTGCAGAGCTCTGGACAAAGAGGGGGAAACGCGGTTTAATGGTTTGCTAAGTCTCCTCTACTTCTGGGCGAATGCAAATGGGAAACATGTGTGCTTTGATGGCATCGATTCCTTTTTTTATTATTAGTTTGTTTTGAATTAGTCTTGTGATTGCAGGATCCTGGGAGGCTTTCACTATCCATTAAAATGTTGATTTGACGGCACACACCGCATCTTGGACTGCAGCCTCGCATCACTTAAAAGCTGGAGACTGTTAATGATCACGCTGAAGTAATGTAACGCTGTATTGATCCCAATTGAGGGCATTTTCTATCTGTCTGGACATTTCAGAGGAAGGTCAGAGGTCACCGTCGATGTGATCAGCCTTAGTTCATGATGAACAGATAACTGAAAGAGGTCTAGCACTGAACACTGACTAGAGTGTTCGGAGCTCAGACAGCCAGTCTTTCCCTGCATGAGCTTTAGATCGAGGCCATGTCCAACTGAGACAAACTACTTGTTGTTCATTACGGACTACATGTATAAGGTAAACCTGAAATCCAGCAATAAATTGCCCAAGTTTTGTACCGTTCCTTCACATATAAAAACATAAACGTGTTATTTTGAAGTTTCACACTTTCTCTGCCAATTTTCATCATCAATAAATAGCATTCAAAGGTGCTAATATGTTTTTTTTCAGTCACAAAAGTTTTTTTATGTTGAATTAACACAAAAATTATTTTGATACAATATTACAACTACGGTGATTTTTAAACAATATCTTCCAGGACTCAATGACACATTGTACAGGAGTAGTTGAAGTTAAATAAGATAAACATGCTATATATAAAGAAAGAAACAATCCTAGCCTGTCACTGACATCGAACAGGTGGGTTCTCATGTGATTGTTGTATCACCTGCTACTTTTGCAGGATTCTGGGTGCCAAGATGCCAAAGTGGATCCAAGTGACACAGAGGCTTTTCACTGCGACTCAGTTGGTTCGATTCTCTTCTGATCAAATAAATGAAAAGCAGGTTTTCAGAGTCGGAGGCTCCTCAGATATGCGTGCCAACTCACGGCACTGTTGAATCTCATGTGCAATATAGCAGGTAGCCATTTGAAGTGGCAGCTTGGTCACAACCAATAAGCCAACGGTGATTGGGCCTCTTCAGCTCGGATTTATTTTAATTCACTAATCCTGTAATGGTGCAGCCGGGTACCCCGGGCCGGGGGGGCGCCGTTCTGAAGGATTGACAGCGCCAGCTCTGGCCAGCCTTTCTCACTGCTACAACAGGACCCTCACAGAGCCACTAAGCGGTATTTGACTCCTTAAGCTCCTGGAGGACGAAGGTTAGGGGCTGCCGGGAGTGCGGGGGTCCAGGAAGGATGCGAGGCTGCCGCTCGGTAGTGCTGCTGGTCGTGGTCACCATGAGGCCGTGAGGAGGAGGGGGGGGGGGGCAAGCGGCGGGGAATGAACCCAACAGACGAAACATTCACTCTAAAAAAGTGCATCGCCTGGACTAATGGGGAAATTATTTATGAACTATTTGCAGTGCACCTGAAAATACCTCCAGTGAAATTATGTTTGGCAACCTGAACTGCTTTGAAGTCAATGGAGTGGCAATAAAAATTAGGCCTTCATTAGAGAGCCTGGCTTTTCAAACTGAATTGGCCCAGTCCCGGTGGGTCAGGGGCATTTAGGCAGCGCTCCGCTTCCTTTCGCTCTGGCAGCCACCGACACATGGAAGCAATTTGCCTGATTCTCTGCTGTTTTTATGATTTTCCCCTTGAATTTTTTTACTCTCTCACTGCACCGCGCTCCTTTTATGTTGCATTTAGGAAATTAACACTAACCGACAAATTACTTTGTAAATAAAAAAAGGTACAGCTTAAGAATGTCCAACGCAGGAGTTGCCCAGCGGCCGCCGGTCCTGCAGCAACAAAGACATCTTTGATAGCTGCTTGGATTCGCCGTCGTGCAGCCCGACTTTCTTTTATCAAGTGTATATAATTTTTCAATTGAAATAAATGTGCGGAATTCTTCCTTGTGTGCAGCCCTTGTGCGCACTCAGCTCACTCAAGGGGGGGGGGGCGAAAGCACTTGAAGGGATTTGAGGGTCATTTGCAAACTGCTTTATTCTTCGGTCGAGCACAAATCTCATTCACAAAAGAGAAGGCAGCAGTCTGAAGTGAGACTGTGTAATCTTCAGAAAACCAGACGCACTAAAGTCCAGAGGACTGTAATCTTCAGAGATGTGAGCTAATTACTTAATCACTTACATTTGTAAATCTTATTATTGTAAAAGAAATTGCAGCCGTGATTAAATTACAGATATTTATCTCCTAATAGCGCTGATTAGGAAGGTGATGCTAATCTGTCATTCTGAAGGGCTGATATTAACGGCATCAATCTAACAAAACAATAAACACTTAATATGAAAGAGATGTTTTGTGCACTGAGGTGGGACCAGATGGCCCGCTTTAGTCTGGAATGTGCAATATTCAGGCTCGCTGGGCTCCACCACTAATGATGGGAACCGCAAACTGTTGACTTATTTAATTGAGTTGTTTTGCCCCATTAACCTGTTGTCCGACACGACGTGGACACGTGAGACGTGAATGGAAATGTTTCTGCTCCAAACAGAAAAACAAACTGTCTCCTTTGGGGACTTTTTGAGGGGTTTTTTTTCAATCTGTAGTTTTGTATTTGTTGTCAAGTCCTAAATACATATAAATGCTGATTGTAAATGTCTGATAGACAATGCGATCGAGCATTCAAGTCCACTAAATACGCTGTGTCATCGTTCAAATCGTGTAACAATGTCCTAAACTGTTGGACAACAACAATGTTTTTTCCTCAGCGACAGTCTTTCCGTCTGGTTTGGGCACATTTTGCGCACCGTTTCTCATCGCTTTGAAAAAATCACTGTCTGTGGGAGCGTGCAAAGTAATTCTCCTGTGTTTGCTCTAATGCTACAGAACTGGCCATAAATTATGCATCAGGAATATGTATATGTATTGACTTTAATAAGAACTATTTCTTACATATCAGCTTTTGTACCTGCCGAAGAATCACTGGGGTGCTTCCTGACACAAGATACACACACACACACACGCACACACACACACACACACACACACACACACACACACACACACACACACACACACACACA
>JASSRZ010000023.1:16586409-16600248 GCA_032164315.1 Malacoctenus gilli | reverse complement strand
CACACACACACACACACACACACACACACACACACACACACACACACACACACACACACACACACACTGACAGTCAGGCTGGAGTCTCGCTGGCACTGGTTGTCAAAACGGAATAACTGTTTGTGCTGTGCATGTGTGCCGGCCATGCGGTGCCCTTCCAAGTGAGAAGAGGGCAAAAATGGCTGTTGACACCGGGAGACAGTAAACTCACTGCCCCGGCGTGGACCCAGAGTCCCTCATGCCATTACGACACAACGCAGCACACAATCAACATTCCTGGTAGTAGTGCTGGTAGAAAGCAGGGGGGGTCAATCAGCGGCCTGAACTGTGAAAACCACAAAGAAGATGTCATCAAACAAAAATGCTTAGGTACACATGCTGAGAGACGGATGCTAAACAGAGGGGGCAGGGCCCTGTTAAAATGACATCGGGGACAACCTCTCAACAGCTGCATGGGAGTGCCGTGTGTTCCGGAGGACAGAAAATGGAGGGCGATACAAGGGAACACTGATAGACTAACAGCAACAAGGGGAGGAGGAATCATCGCCAGTCTAAGCATGTGCTGATTGAGGCTGGCTCTTTTTAACCAGCAGGCCTTTGGAGACCCCGTCGTTGGCAGCGGGGTCACCGGAGTACCAGCGGAGGCGCGGCGCTTCAAAAAGCTCCCCGAGCTTTATCCGGCAACTGCGTGTTACGTGGAATGCGTGGCGCTGAGACTCACTTAGTCGTGGTGGGACCTGGTCTGATTGAGGTAACAGCTGGGATATGACATCAGCCCGAGTGTTGGCCGTGTTTTCACTCACTGGAGCTTTTCTGCTCTTAAAAGGTTCCATCAGTACCACTCTGGCGAGCTGCGGAGACTCGCTTTTCATCTCTTTGGCTATGCAATCTACCAGCTGGTCAGCGTGCCCCTTGGTAAAGAGGGACAGAGACGCCAGAGGGCTGCACTCGTAAGTGGCTCATTGTCTTTATATGCTAAGACGCGCACCGCGGGGAGGCGAGCGGCTGGATACATAAAAAGCACAGACACGCACGCAGCCATGCACTCGGTATTATTGCAAGGCAGCTTCAACCACCAGGAGATACTTTCTTTTTTTTTCTATTTATGTCTGCTCTTGTAACTGGAACCAAATGGCACCTATCTCCCTCACCCGTGACAAAAATGTCTTTCATGTGTGGGAGATGTTTTGGCAACATTCTCCAAACTTTGGTTTGACCTCTGCACAGGTACTTGTGAATGAATTTTCATGAGTGGGACTGAGCCGCGCCGCGCTGCACTTTGGATTCAGCCTCCAGTCACAGTTTCCAACAGGGGCCTCTTAAAAATACTAAACTCAACCTCCTCGGAGTGCACGCTGTGATTTAACACTTGAATATTAGAAACATGAAAATCCCTTTTCGCCCCGTCTTCTGTCCAAGTATCTTTCCACTGTGACACCGAGGGACCAATTGAGAGAGAAATCTATTTGCACTGCTCTGTGGTGTGCATCAGTCTGCGCTGAACAAAAAGCACACATCGCCTGGAGTGAGCAAATCACCAGGGTGGAAGAAAAGAATGGTATAAAAAAAAGAAAAGAAAGTATCTGGCAAAACGCAACTACAAAGCAGCTTATCACATTTAGCATGTGCTTATTAGGCCTCGTGCCTTTGCGTCGGCTGCTGAGAGATTGAGCTGAGCTATTTGAACTGGTTCAGACTGATGGTGAGTCTGGGGTATTCTGATGAAATGCAGTGACATCGTCAAACTCTCGGGGAGGCCTGCGCTTGGCGTTCTCTCTGGGTAGAAGAGAAGAAAACACACACCTCAGAAGGAGGCGCACTGTGCTACGTGTTTGTGGAGCAGACTGTGTTATCAGCAGCTATTTGAAGGACTGCACTCAGGCTTAGATTGACTTTTCAAATTGGTTCTGCAAGATAGACCCACAAAGAAACCTTGTATGTTTGTTGCTGAAGCTGATGATTATCAGAGAGACTTTAGATTAAATGGTATTTTTCTATTCTAGGTGTCAAAACATCAATTGTTTCTGTGATTTATAATCTAATTTGCTAAATTTTTTTTATTCATTGATTCAGGTTTTGGCTTCATGTTCGCTGATTTCCCAGATTAAGAACCTTTAGTTTATTTTGCTCTAAATCGAGCATCT
The DNA here is from genome assembly GCA_032164315.1 of Malacoctenus gilli. Lineage (NCBI taxonomy): Eukaryota > Metazoa > Chordata > Actinopteri > Blenniiformes > Labrisomidae > Malacoctenus > Malacoctenus gilli. Next base: position 16,598,104 of record JASSRZ010000023.1, on the reverse strand, counting down.
GATCAATGTATTCTTCGTGAAACAGGTTTTTTTTCCAGAGGTTTCCAACCGGGGGTCCAAGACACTCCCGGGGAGGCCACAGGGGAGGGCCTGAGCCACGGTCTGCTCTGAGGTCATCAATTTTTTTGGTGCACATCTCACTGAAGCCAATAACTACATAGACTTTAGAGCTCCCAGCTGATCCAAAAAGCAAAACTCTCAGTTTACTGATCAATCGACGTTCCCACAATCGCCAAACATGAACTTTGGGTCGAGACCAAAAGAACAAGAACTTGGACTGAAGCAGCAACCGTTGGACAAAGAGTAACTCGTAACCACACTAGTTTTGAACATTTAGTGGCAATCAAAGCATTTTTACATCGAGTACAAAAACATCTACCTCAAAACAGTGGTTCTACTGAGATTTATTTCATACGCGCCACATGGGCTTCTTCAGTGTACTTGTGCGGTGAAAATCTACACATTCCTGAAATCGACATAAGACCGGTGTTGACGCTGTAGGTACAGTACAGCAGTTCTGCCCCATCAGCTTTAAAAAGCTGTGGCAGGTTCTCACAACATGCTACCCGTCCTCTGAAGCCTAAAGGGAGTAAGCAGCATTGTGACCGTCTCGGCTAACCTAAGCTTCCCTTTGTTTCTCTGCCAAAACCAGGCTCATAAAGCAGTTGCATGTTACTCAAGGCTGTTCTCACATCACTGCCCTGTCGAACAGAGTCAAGTTTTTCGATCCCGGTCTCTGTGTTGTTGAAGGGTCTGAGAAAATATGACTGACAAAGGGAGCCGGACTGCACGGAAACTCTTTTTCTTTTTTTTAATTGGGATTGAATTGAGATTTACTGGTAAATTATTTGGGATTTGATCAAATACTTTTAGTCCTCTCAATATCAGCCGCGGCTGGACAGCAGATATGTTCTGTGTCTGATGTACACACAGCTGAGTTTTATATTGCTCAAAAAGAATCATGCAAGTCTCCGGGCTGCATCCCACAGAGACCTAATAGGAAGCTGGAAAAATGACTAAAAATGTCCTGTTTTATTCTCACTGTGATCTGAGGGAAGTTTTGCAGATTCTGTGTGTTGAGAGCAGCCCTCAGCCTGAACCCCCCCACCCACCCACCACTCCACTTCACCCCACGCCTGCCACCCTCGCACCAACAGCCCCCCCATCAGCCCCGTGGTTCATTAGCCGACCTTTAGCCACCGAACAACAATTAGGCCTGTCGTTGGCTCGAACGGCTTGATTCCGCCAACTGTGCGGCGAGGAATATACCCTGACTAATGATTGGTTAAAGAGACCTGACAGCGTGTTACAGCCACAGCTGTAATTGAATACAAGCTCTAACAAGCCTTTGAACAGGAGGAAGAAATATTTCATAAGCTTGATGCAATTTGGTGGGTGCAAGTAATGAAAATAATGAATGTGATTCCCGAACATTTTCGACTTATAATTGATGTTTTTTTGGGGGGGAATAATAAAACAGATTGAGACGGACACAGAGTGAGTAACTTTTAAAGATTTTGATGCCTTCTCGCTTACAGTGTGGAAAAATGATTTCCTTGGTATTTTGTAGCTGTTTACTCACCAATTTGTTCTGTTTTCAGCATTCATAACAAGATTGATGTTTTTTTTCTTCCCTTCAAAACCGCCACTGATACATCCAAAGTAGATTGCTTGAAAAGTCGCTTATTATTATTATTTTTTGGAATTTTTGGACAGTTTCTTGTCCAACTTCTATCTTACAGATGTTATTAATTGTGGTGATTTGTATTTTCAAGTAATGCATCCCATTTGTTGGTGCCACCTCCTTTAGCTCCTTAAATCGAGCCAAGATTGCAAAGCTCATGAGTTTTTTTTCCAAGCAAAATATTGCAGCTGTTTCCAAAATAATGCTCTGATTAAAAGAAGCTGAAGGCAGTTTTTTTGTTTGTTTATCTTGCACCAGCTTTACCATAATTTGGATACAAATTGAGAAAAATTTGGCCACGTCCTTTCAGGCCACAGAAAATATGCTTTCTGCGGATTTTGTCGAAGTTGTGAAGCGAGTGGGACCAAAGTTTTTCTGCACAGGCTGTGGTCAAAATTGGGACAAGAAGAAGAATAAATTGAGCATCAAAGGCTAACACAATATCAGAGTCCAGTAATCAGGACATTCACATTAGACAAATGTCACCGAGCGAGCGAATGAAAGGCTCCAATGATGAATTGGACCAAATTACACAGGAAAAAAAAAAACAATCAAATATTAAAAGAGGGCACACCACTTTTCCCCTCTGACATCAAGGGGACACAGCGAGTAATCACACAACCGAAATGTTCATCATTGCTTCCATTTAGTGTAAGAGTAATAAAAGACATGTCAGTGCTGGGCGCGGGATCCCAGCCTGGCCTCTCATTACCCACCAGGGACAGAGAGACTTTTGGGCCTAATAAGGACATGATTTAAGCAAATCAGGTTGTTATGATAATGGGGTGGCTGATAATAAGGCACTTTTGCTCTTGTTTGTTTTCTTATTTTGCAGCATATTTACCCCACCAAACCACTGAGGGAAAAGAAACCAAAACAAAAAAACAGGAAAAGCTGCGTCTGATTGCTTTTTTGCTTTGAATTTATTTCTTTGAGCGGTCCACCCTTGATGTGCGCTTTGAATTCACCGAGGATAAATCACGACTGGGCCTGAATTTTTCAACAGGGTCCCCTTTTGCAGTTTACTTCACGAGATTATCACTTCCTTTGTGTGGGGGTAGTCTATGGAAGTAATAACCTGTGAGAGTTTAAGTTTCCTAAACTAGGCTAATGCTTGAAAGTTGAATGCATCCATTGAAAAGTGCAATTGGTTTGCCAAGAAACGGTTGGAAATTAAGGTTGTCCTTGCTCGTGCTCATGCAGGCCTTTACACACGCATGCACGAACACGCCACCTGTTTTCAAGTCCAGGCCCTTGGTTCTGCGAGGCCACCACGCAATTGATGTAAATGTAGCACATCCATGGGAAGTCCGCACAAAGAGCGCACTCACTGTCTTTACTTTTTCTGTGTCTATGGGTTTGTTTTTCTTCACTGGTGAAGTAATGTAAAATAAGGGCTTAGCTGAGGCAAAAATTAGGCAAGTTAACCGAGGGCGCTTTCACGCTGGAGCTATTTGGTCCACTATAAATGGATCTCCTTCCTAAAAAGTGCAAAAGTGTGCAGAAAAACTGCATTTATCAATGATCCTGTGCTTCCCCAAAAGAATTGAGAACAAAGCTGTGCGTCTACAAGTATGATTTGGGGCTGTGGTGCCACACTGCTTGTATTTCACAAGCTATCAAGTACAAATCCTTCCTTGGATCTCTTTGACTTGTTCTAAATGTTTAGCAATGGGATTACAGTGAATGCTTTCAAACATAAGTTCAGTCAGTTGGATCATGTGGAACGGATTTAATGTGTGGGTCGAAACTATGGCGAGTTGATGTGAGGTGTCTGGGCTCCGGCCCCGTCGGTCCTTGCAAGCAGGCATCAAACTCAGCTCGACGCAGTCCAGAAAGCCAGCGGTGCAAATGGATACTTGGTGTTTTTGGGGCCCTGTTAAAAGGTACTTAAAAAGCAGCATCAGCAAATGCATTGCTTGCAGAAAGTGTTTGCAGCAGAGTTTGCAAAAGAGACAGAAATCAGCAGCAAAGGAGAAACAAATCTGCAGAGTTGAGTAAACTGAATGGATATTATTGGACCACTGGGTACACGGGTACATTTTTTTTTACAAGCTCTGCACCTTTTCTTATTTATCTTGAACTAAATAATCAACATTTTGAGTCTTCCCCTCAGTCATAATTCAAAAGTGCCTCATTATAGCCATTTTACCATCCTCAAGGATTATGTACGAACCAGTAGCCAGTAAAACTCAATAAATGTATTTCGATGCACCTTTCACCACGGCGCCATTGAGGTTTAGGCTTGTTATGGTTTGCACAACATTTGTGGTGACACAGAAAAAGGCTCAGGGGAAGACCAATGCAAGAAACACAGAGTCACTGGAGCCACTTCAGTTGTAGACAAAGGCAGGAGGGAACGAAAGCAGAATTAATTTGACGGTGAATAAGTGACAGCCGTTCTCGTCCTTTAGCACGGCTCTTTCTTCTCCTCTCTCATAGCATATCGAGTCACTCTTCGCTGTAATTGCACGGTGGACATCTCGCAGCACTTTGGGGAATTTCCACCACGATCTGGCACAGATTAACGGTCCCACTTTGCTTTGTTGCCGGTTTATTTGCATGATAATTAGTTGGTGGCAGTGTGTATTCTAATTTATTTATTATTTCACAAATATAGGTACACGGGGAGACTGCAAGAGTGGGTTACAGAAAGAGAGAGAGGGAAAATGGAACAATGTGCATTAATTAAAGTGATTAAAGGAATGACTGAACTTTGCCTTGATGTGTTTATTCAATTAATAAGCCAAACGGCACACGACTGTTTGACTTTTATAACAATTAAATGCACCATTTTTGTTCATTTAGGCTCATTCATCTTGCACTCATCGTCTTTAACAATCAGAGTTTCATTGAGGAGAGTCGCTTGCTGTCAGCTCCAACAGAAACTGAAAGGATAAAGAGTACAGCTATAACCAAATGTTAGGGGGGGGGTTTCAGCATCCATGGCTGGAAAAGCAAGGCCCTCACACACACTACTTGATTCAATTGGGGTTCAGTTCTATGTTCACGGACACTTCAACACAAGACAGAGTGAGACAGAGAATTGAACCCCCATTTTTATATTGTAGGCCTTGACCTGCCTGAAATATTTCTCCTACTTGCATCTTGTTGCCACTGACAAGATTTGGTATATTTTCTTTGTTCTGCATTAATGCAATCAAGTGAATTCAGAAGTTAAACCAAGCAAAAGAAATAAAGCTTCATGTTCCTAAACTAGTTAAAGCGAATCCCAGTCATGTCCACAGGACAGAAAGCATCCACCAGCTTGACTCACAACTGTAACTTCAAAACAAAGTAACATTGAATAACTGCCGGATATTAAAGGTTGGAGTGACAGTTTTTGACAAAGACAATCCAAAATAATTCCAGAGTGCCTGGAAACGATTATGGACAAAAAGAAGATAAACTCTTAGAGCTTGTGTTTGTTTGTCCTCACTTGTGCAGTTTCTGGGGGACACCAGACCGTCCTAAATCCTCCCATTAGATTTGGTTGGACAGACGAGGAGAAGGAGGAGTTTGAATGGAGCCAAATCAAAACACCTCTTTATTCTCTGCGCCCGCGTCCTTCTCATTCTCTCTGCATTGTCCAGGGGAACAAAGGGAACCTATATCTCTGTGATAGAAGCCAATGGTTGATAAGAGGTTTGATTTGAGTGTTGAGGATGTTATTTGCCTAGAGAAAGCCCGAGGACGAGGGCTGATCGCGCTGGCAATAGAATCGGGCTGTCAGCTGGCATCTAGCGATAATTGCTTCCCATGGCAGGACCCCGTCGGCCGGGAGAAGAGGAGCACAGTGTGGAGAGCCGGCGCGGGAATCCATTTTCACCTCAGCACAGTCATAATTGTTTCGTGAGCGCGAGGATACTTGTTGCCAATCTGCGTGAGGGCCAAGTTCTGATTGACACCCATTGACCAGAGAGACCGGGAGACGGAAGAGGGGAGAGAACGAAGGGGGTTTGGAAGGCCTTGAGTATCACCACGATTGTCACTCAAAGATGAGAGGAGGAAGAGGGGGTGACGGGCAGGTGAAGGAGAAGGCAGAGGAGGGGGGAGGAAAACGGCGGGAGAGAGAAGAGCAACTTCCTCCCCACAAATCTGACGTGTTCTTTAAATTACCCTGATTCCTTCCTGATTGTCTTCTTGTTCATTATTTAACCTTTCAAAATCCAGCCTTCCCCCTGGTGGACGATCATTTACTCCAGTCAATAAAGCAGTAACCCTGAAAACAAGCACCACAGCCAGGCCTAATGATTTTCTCAGCTCGCCACTCTACAGGGAGGAATGTATATTTTATCCGTCTTAAAGCTGCAGGAGAACTATTGATTAGTCATTGATAATATCATCGCTTTAAATGGACACCGATGCCTGTCAGCTTTATCAAAGAGATACTTAGCGGTGATTGTGATTTCCATATCGTCTCGAACTGCTCCGGTCCTGTGGGGGCATCCGTTGCATGGGAAACTCCCGCGCTCTGCGAGACGCCTTGGATCTATTTGGTAAATGCACCTGGAGAACTTATCACTCACCTGTCCAAAGCTAATTCCGCCTGGTGTCAAGCACCGAATTGGATTTAAGGACAGGGAAGTTACGCCGGTCCGTCTGCTGTCAGCGGGTCCCAGTGCCCCTCTCGCATGTCACTTCGGAGCTGGGAGAACATGCTAAATTCCTAACAGGGTAAAGCACCATCACAGGCTTTCTGTGGCCCTGGGCAAATCTCTCATGACACTTCCTATTCCCCACATACCCCACCACTTTAGGCCAGGAACCCCGAGTGTCTCGCAGCAGAAGCACGACATCGTATAGCCAACAGGAAGTCAGTGGAGAGCCTGACCCTGTGACAGTGAGATGCTCAAATCCGTCAGGCAGATGCAAAGACGAGTGTATTGGCTTTAGGTTGGGACTCCATTATTTACATCTGCGCAGCGCAACAGAAAACTAAACCAGTATTGATGGATTTCCAGTCCGAACCATTTGAATGAGCGGGTCATATGTATAAACAGGCTGCTCTTGATTCTCAATGGAGTCCGTTTAGGGTGTTTTGCCATTCAGAAAGCAGCGCTTACAGTCATACTACAGGTAATTGCTGTGCTTACAGTGTTGTTGTGAGACTGGCCAGGGTCAAGGGTGAGCGATTACCCTGAAATATTTTTTTCCTGGGCAGAAGCGGCTGCCTCAGTCGTCAGCCATGGTCCCGCTCACTACTTTGCCTTCAGGCATTTAAATTGACAGTTCTCATTATGTGTGAACTCCCAATATTCCCCTCCGTATCACATGGCCTGTCAGTCTCCACCTGCCTGTCCATCTCGCTGCTGCATCACCTCAGCACCCACTCACTGACAACCACCATCTCCACACCAGATTTTAGGCTGGGAACAAGGCACGAGGGGGAGTGTGAGTGTGAGTGTGTGTGTGCGTGCATGCATGCATGCGTGCATGTGTGCTTGCGAGGAGGAGTGTGTGGGTGTAGGCAGTGGCAGGATTTGTATGAAGGGCCCAGTGAGCTGCTGACAACCTGACAGGGGTCCTCTTGTAAACAAACTGCAGCAACTGGCGTGATCTAACTTATATCAGCGTGCTGCAAATTATAAGGGGACTCACACCCAAGAAGCACACGCACAAACAAGCCCCCACGTACATGTCAACGCAGGTGCATACACATATAAGGGGCACATCCACACACACACACACACACACACACAGGCATCACGGTACCTTAGCTGAATCTTAAGTACCTAATGCAAGCTGTATGTTTGTTGGGAAGGCACAGGCAGAGTACTGATGAGTGGCTCATTATGGCAACACCAGCGCTACACACTGGGTATCGCATAATCAAAGCCTGGGGGTACGTATTAATTATCCTTTTGAATAGTGATGAAATTTTAAAAAGCTTCTCCTTAAGGCTCACATCACGGATAGATGAAACAAAGCGCAGCACAGCTTGCGCGCTGAGGCTCACATGTGTTTTTACATCTGTTCAGGATATTTCAATTTGATGCTCAACAAGCTGAGACTGAGATTAAAGGATAATAATGTGTCATCCTCCACACAAGCAACTCCTCCAGAGCGAGTAATAGCACATCAGCAGCCAGGCAGCTCGGCTTCTGGAGGGAAGCTAGCTAACAGCCATCACAGGCGAAGTCGATCCAGACACGCATGTGTCTCCTGCTTGTCTCCAGTCAAGGTTGCTGAGGCACTGTCTCTCTCCTTCGCCTCACACACACACACGCACACACGCACACACACGCACGAGATGACTGGGAAAAGAGTAGAGGAGGGAAGGGCTGGGCTGGGCTGGGGTGGGGTGGGGGCTGATGTATTGAGATTTGCTTGAAAGAAATATTTATGAGCTGATTTCCCCCCCCCCTTTTTTTTTTTAAAGAAACATTGTCTTTAATGAACATGTTTAAAGATTGTTTCACCATCTATAATTTATATCGCGGGGCTTTGTCAAGGAAAAAGGGCGAGTTTCAATTTGTACATGTGAATCCCCGATCAGGACTGCGAAGTGCATCCCGAACATCTGCTTTGCCGGGGAGGTGTGACTGCTTGACACGGCTGTGGTCTGCGGAGGGGCCCGTGGGATGGAGAGGCATTGTGAGTGCGGATATATTTGTTGTTAACATGTGCGGGGAATCACTGATTGACACTCATTGGACACTGAAAACAGGGGATGTTAGGGAGAGGTATGGACGGCCTTGACTATCCGCAAGACTGTCACTCAGAGAAGAGCGAAGAGTGATGTGGAGGTGGAAACGGAGGCCTGCGATTCCTTTTCAATTGCTGCTGTGTGGACTCAAAGTGTGGGGCGTGCCCAGCGAGTGGAGACTGCAGACATGACAAGAGGGGCGCAACACGCAGCAGGAAGTATTCAATGGATCACTTTTTCTTTGGGGCGGTCGATGCAGCATTAAAGGCCAGCTAGCGTGTGGCTCAGCAAATGTTGTTAGCATCAAGATAATTAGATGAAGGTGAGTTTGCCACACAGGCTCAATGCTGCAGAAATCCCCTTTCCTGAGAAGCAACACAGTCTTAAGTATTTGAAGGTGTACTCACGTTTTTTGAACAAACACGATGAGGAAATTTGCGAGTTGTGACAATTTCCCGGTAATTTTGCTGAAATATGGTGGGGAAAAAAAATCCGGTTTTCCTTTCATCACCTGTGGAAAATAAGAACGAGAGAAAGGAAAATTACTTTCAAGTCTTGATGTTTTATAAATAAATATGCAATGATTATTCTTTAGGACTACAAGGAAGAAGAGATAAAAATTAGACAGCAGTGAAAGCAAAAGCAGAACATCATAAATGATGGAAAGATTCTTAGATGTTCGAGAGAGAATGAATAATCAATTGAACGCTTTAATCGTGGCTGACACAAAAGTATTGAAACATTAGTGAGATTGTAAGCTGGCAAATCCTGATCAATGTATTCTTTAGAAAAAATGTGCGAGCTGCTGAAACAAGAACCTGCTGGAGTCTAAGTGGAGCAGTTGCAGAGCCTAATCGAAGCAACCAACAGAATGCCAAATCCATCCATTACCAATCCATCGTGAGGAAAACACACACACTCACACACCCAACTGTGGGGAATTTATAGGGGCCTCTGGACCTCATCTGCATGTTTTGGACCCTGGGAGGAAACCAGAGTGCCGGAAGAATACCTCACGCACGCACGTGGAGAACACGTGAGCTCACCACAAAAAAGGCCCCACCTGGTCGCAAACCTGGGACCTTTTCACTGTCAAGTGGAACCTCGAACGACCACCATGCATCCTTTTAACAGTTGTTCATTAACTCCGATAACCACGATACTTAAATCCAAAGTGCATTCAAAGGACTCAAGGGTGCAGATTCAAGTTTGTTTCTAATCTTACAGTTAATTGTTTACTGATTCAAACTAAATGTAAAGTTTTTTCTTGCTGTGTTTTTAAAAAAATACTTGAAGTCTACAGAGATTTTCATCTGTAAGGGAAACGACTAATGTGAAAGTTTGCTTAAAGGAGTGTTTAATTAGTAATGAATTTAGTTGAGTATGGAAATGGTAGATGTGCAGCCTAAAGGGAAGTACGCGCATGTGCTAACAGGCTGGTTTCACTGTGAGCAGGGAAAAAAAAACTTTTTATCCTCCTGAAAGGAGAAAAAAATATTATGAGACTGTTTTTGCAGATGAACAATATCAAAAGTCACGGAGCCAAGCTCCATGACAACATGCATAAGAGTTTCTTTGGTTCAGCAGTGCAGCGTTTGTCTGGGTGTCTCCTCCTATGACCAGAGTGGATGATCTAATAGCCTGCTGCTGCTGCTGCTGCTGCTGCTGCGGCTGCTGCTGCTGCACATCCACCCTCCGTGATGACAGCATGGGTGAGCAGGTGAGGTCACAGCCAATTGTCACTAATAGGAGCGAGATCAGCCACGGCACCGGCAACTGTGTAGAAACTCTAACCTTATTATTTACAAAGCTGTATCTCGAACCTTATCAGTCTCAAATGGAGGTTTGCCTTCAGCGCGCAACGGCTGAGAAGATTATCACAGTCAAAAAAAAAAAATAAAGAAGAGAGGGGAAAACAAGCTATACTGTAGCTGTCAAAATTTCATCCTGTCTGAATTTCTTCTTTACAAGTGCATCACTATATGTAAACACGAGCACACACCCACATAAAGACGCACAACCCAAACACACAGCCGCAAAGAAGTACACACCCAAGCACACACTCACTTTGCAATTTTTTTTCCTCCAGTCAAGAATGTTGGAAAACCTGTCAGACTCTCACAAAGAAAAGCAAATTTATTTATTTATTTGAGTTCAGAGTAATTACTGGCATTACTGCGGTGCTTGGCTGTGACATCTCTTTATAAAATCAGGTGTCAGAGTGCGCCAAGTTGAGACGTGCCAGGGAGGAAATGTGACTCTTTTCCTCCTCTAATCTCTAATCAAATTAAATAGGTGAGCACTTTCTGCTGCTCTCTCTCTCTCTCTCTCTCTCTCTCTCTCTCTCTCTCTCTCTCCCTCTCTCTCTCTCCCTCCCTCCCTCCCTCCCTCTCTCTTCTATCACATGAGATGGGAGCAGATAAGCTTCGCTTGAAACTGCCTAGTGTACATCCAGATACCATGAAAAATTCTAGCTGTCAGTGCCTCCATGATTTTTTGGTCCTGAGGAATTTTTCAATATGACTGCATGAGTACACACAGCGGCAGCTCAAGGAAAACACCAGAGCCAAAAATCCAATTGAAGGTATTTGTTTCCATTTCCGGCTATTTGGCAAAGATGAGACTAGATAAATATGTTATTCATTCCTGCCGAACACAGTGGCTTCTGAGGAAATGTGTTACTCCTGCCTTCTTTTTTTTACTCTAAATAATTGAACAGAGAGAAAGGAAGGCCTCTGCAGGGTTCATATTGAGTTTCTTTTTTTTTTTTTTGCAGGCTTTCCCCACATCTGTTCGCACTGGCTGTCTTCCTTCACACACGCATAAAGAGTCACACAAGGATGACAACACGGGTGTCGGAAATTTGCGCCTTTGAGCTCCCGACGAGTTAAGCGGGGATAAAAACAAGTGCAGGTACAGTATGGTCAGACTCCACTGGGTTAGCAAACACTTACAATCCTCCTCCTTCCCCTCCTCCTCCTCCTCCTCCTCTCCCTTCTCCTTCTTCTCCTCTAGCATGAGCACCACCGGGCGCCCCAGGGCCCTGACAGAGAAGATATGACATATTTAGAAAAAAAAAAAACTTGAAGAGGCGAATGAAAACAACTTCCCCCCATGAAGGGAAAAAGAGAGCCTGTGTTTTACATCTCTTTCACATCGACAGCTTCGGGGACAGTTTACGTGCTCGAGACAAAGATACTTTGACACTGTCAGCGTCTGTCACTGAAGCTACCAACGGTTGCTGGCGAAAAGCCGCAACAGCAAAAGCGGCTCACTCGTCTCGTGTTGATCAGTGTGTGTGTGTGTGTGTGTGTGTGTGTGTGTGTGTGTGTGTGTGTGTGTGTGTGTGTGTGTGTGTGTGT